>JAGDQP010032363.1:10792-21366 GCA_022664845.1 Lepisma saccharinum | reverse complement strand
TGAGTTTCTATAGAATTACCACACTAAATACTCGCCTGCGATTACTATCCCCACACCACTATTTTCTGCTTGTGTTCCGGATTTTGCATGTAGTTGAAACTTTCTGCTCCCTTTTTGAAGTCATGTTGTCATACTTTTCCTAAGGTTCTTAACATCGCCTTTTCTAGAGGAAAGAATTATTTTTATTTTTTTACTTACCAGAAATTTTATACATTACTTATAGCAGGGGCGGTCGAATGGCGGACTCCGAACCCAGAAGTCTTTTATCCCGGAACTCCACGTTTTAATACAAATTTAAATTTATTTATGACCTTTCGGTACACTTGGCTCACGCCGGGTTTGATACGATATTCAATAATAATGTGTGAATTGATTATATGTACACACTTTACTAGTTGAAAAAAAATGTAATGTGAATTAATTTCCTTTTTTTGTAATTACACAACTATACGGAGTAACTAATAACCACACTCTTACTGTCCTGTTTCATTTATTTATTCTGAGCCACCGTAGCTCAGTGGTAGAGCGTTGGTGTAGCAATCGGGAGGTCGTGTGTTCGGTCCCAGGGGCCGACCATCCTGACTGAGTTTTTTTCTGTCACATCAGGCAAATTCCGGGATGGCATCTTCAACATATGTCCTGGCCGATACCTTCCCGAATCCTTTCCCCTCCGCTAGCCCGGAATTCTTACACATCCTGGACAGTAACTTCCACTATTCTCTCCCCCTCCCTTTCTCGTTTTGAGCCTGAGATGCTTAAAGGCCAAAGAAAGTTCAATTGTATTGAGCTTTACGTGAGAAAGGTCCTGGCTGCTCTCTTGTGGGTGACACAGTGCCGGATATACGGGGGGTTAAAAGGGGCAAGCGCCCCGGGCAGCATGTTTAGGGGCGGCGGCAAACTGCTAAAAATTAAAAAATAAAAGCTCCTAATGAAAGGAAGTAAAATTGCGTATTAAATTGAAGTTGACCTAAATGTGTTGAAAATTTCAATACCGGGGCGCTAAAACATTTTTTTTATGTTATTCCATACTTCTACTTTATCTTTTAAATTCAAAACCATCATTCAAGTCAGATAGGCAGGTCTACTGCCTTATTGGAGTTAGTAATAGCAGTGCCACGACAGGCTACAGAGAAGATAACGAACGTACAATACGTGATGCGAGACAATGTTGTGGTTGTCGCGTCGGCCGCTCGTGTTGTTTAACTTTGCCCCCCATAGGAAAATTTCTAAATACGCCACTGGCGTGACAAGCTGAATTACATTATTGACAATCAAATATATATATTTGTACCTGTATTTTAAATATATTGCGTTATTGTTTCAATCTGGCCTAGGTCTTATCAGTGAAAATACATCTCCATCATTCATTTTCAATTAATCAATGTTCTTTTCTTCAATAACGAACATTTTCAATAAGCTTCCATAATAATGACCACTATCTTTACGCTTTCTTGTCCCAAATAAGGCGTGCTGCGCAACATTCAATTTGGGAGTTGGTTCACTCACACGTTCGTCACTACGTGATATTAGGGCTTGGTTATTACTAAAGAGATTACGTAAAAATTATGTTTTTAACGAATTATTCCTGAATTGTACACGGTCTAATCTAGTTTTCCCTTGTATTAGTTAAGTAGCGTATAATAGTTTTAATTAGTATATTTTGTTTACTACGTTCGACTTATTGGTTTTGTAATAAATAACTTTATTAAAATTTATAATTGACAATCACCAACTCACCGAAAAATCAACGGATCTCAGTAACTAATATTGACAGAGCTCTGAAAATTTTTATACCGTTTTCTACCATCATATAGAGTTCCACTAAGGACGGATTTTACGAAACTCACCCACGTTTGACAGTGTTGCCAACTATTAAAAAATAGAATTCTTCCTAATAGTTCTACAATATTCATCATATTTGCACCAAATTGTGCATCAATATGCCTTATTAGGAAACAACTGTGGGGTTGAACGCTTCATCAGAAACCCAAGTTGTCAGTATTGCCAAGAAATCACTAAGTCACCCGCTCACAGTATAATCAACGCAACTCAGTAACTAAAGTGGACAACGCTCTGAAATTCTGCTTACTGCTCTTTCCCATCATATAGAGTTCCACTAACAAGGGAATGCTTTTTGCTCGAACAAAAATTCTAGTACTAAAACATGTTTTTCCTGAAGAATGTGATACGCTGACATCAGAAATGACGATAATTCATCTGTGAATTGCTATCTTTATCTCCAAACTGACCAACGACTACTCGAATACTCTGTAGTGAAAAAGACTGGAAACAACCTTGTAAGTCGTAAACGCGTGAAGGGAGAGAGACAAAATATTGAATAGAAGTAACGCGGATACTGTGCTACAAAATGTGGGAGATGAGAATTATGACAGCCATCTTGAAAGCCGCCATTTTGGAATTTGTTCAAGAATTTGTTATGAAAAGTGGGTCATGTGATATATCGTTTTAGACTAACTCTTTTCAAGAAATCCAAATCTAAATTCAGTTTTTTATCTACCTTTTTTCGTTTAGGAGATACTGTCCCTCAATGTTAGAATTTTAGCTTCAACAAAAAAAAAAAAAAAAAAAAAAAAAAAAAAAAAAAAAAAAAAAAAAATTTTCTGAAATGCTTATAGACCCTAAGAAACATATTGGGTTCAACTCAACAGCGGCGCAGGTATGCTTGAATCCCTTGCTGAAGATGGTGTAGCGCGTTGATTTTTCACTATGATGTACATCGTTGATTTTTTACCTTACACTGTCTTGCTGAGGAGTCCAAAATTTGAAATTAAAAAGCTGAAATTCGGTGAACGAAAGAGGTATTTGTAAAAACGGTGCCGGTTTAAAAGTAAAGTATCTGATTCAACTCCTGGTGGGGACACAAATCGCTCAGCGTCCATGTAAAATTGTAAATCATATCCTTTGACCTTCATATTCATTCGATGGAGGGCAGTGGCAAATTTCCGCTGGTTTACGTAGCCAAGAGAGCTTCGTATCATAGACCTGCCTCTGGACAAAACACTAATCATATTTTCCTACGAAATACGTGTGATGGAGGATTGAAGGACCTTAAGATTTTCACAGTTGTACATTTTCTGACGGCTTGAGCTTCAGATGACTAAAAACTTTAAAATAAAATTAAAATTACTATTTTCTGAAGACAGCTCGTTGATTTTTTCACGATACACCAACCCGGTTTTGATTCCTAGTGCTGGCCATCCTAATCGAGATTTTACCGATTTTCCTCTATCACACCACGCGCATGCTGGGATGGTACTTTGAATAAGGCCAGGTCCAATTTATTTTTCTACCCTGTCTTCCCTCTATTCCGGGCACTGACATATGCAAGTCATTAGAGACAAAAATGGAAATTAAGGTGCATCAGATCGAGTGAACGAAGAACCTCTCAATGGATCGATCACTGTTGAGGGCACCGAGGCGGGAAGAACATTGTTGATTGTGAGTTCTGATGGAATTTTTCTTTTTACCAGCAAGATGGCGTGCTTCCCACTATGCTGATGAGGTGCAAGTTTAGATGGATATACAATTCCGGATGTTGGAGCAAGGGTTCGCGGAGTGTCCCACTTTTCACTTGATTTCTATCTTTGGAGCTATCTGAAAGGCAATCATAGTGAAAAATCAACGAGCTACACCATATACAGCAACAGAATCAATCATACCTGCTCGGGTGTTCAACCCAATGTGTTTGGCAGAGTCCATAAGGATTTGAGGAAGATACTTGGTTTTTGTGTCAGCCCAAATGTGCACCCCTTTGCGCACATGTTGTAGAACGTAAAATCCAAATATTGAGTGTCCCTATCTCCTAAACGAATAAAGGTAGATGAAAACTGACTTAAGATTTGGATTTCTTGAAAGAAGCTACCCTAAAACGATATGTCACATGACCCACTTTCCATTACAAATTCTTGAGCAAATTCCAAGATAGCGACTTTCAAGATGGCTGCTATGGTTCTTATCTCCCGCATCTGGTAGCGCAGTATCCACGTTACTTTTACTCAATATCTTGTCTCACTTCCTTCACGCGTTTACGACTTACAAGGTCGTATCTAGTCTTTTGTAGTATACAGTATTCGAGTAGTTATTGGTCAGTTTAGAGAAGAAGACAGCACTTCACAGATGAATGAATGATCGTCCATTCTGTGTCAACGTATCGCATTCTTCAGGAAAAACACATTTTGGCACAAGAACTTTTGTTCGAGCAAAGAAACATCATTCCCTTGTAAGAAAGGGTTTTACGAAACCCCCTACCCCCATTCTTCACGGTTACTAAGTTTAAAAAAAAAAACATGGAAAAACTTCTTCACCGTTCCTCTTATTCAATATATATATATATATATATATACACCAAATTTTGCACGAATACTCTTCGGGACCATTAGATAATGATGATGGGGTTGAACGCTCTGCTAAGAACACAAGTTAATATTAATGTTGCCAACAAATCACTGATTCATTCATTCACGGAATAATCAGCAGAATTCAGTAACTAAGGAGGATATAGCTGTGTAATTTTGCATATGTCCCTTTCTCATCATATAGAGTGCAACTAAGAACGGATTACACGAAATTCACCCCCGTTAGTCAGTGTTGCCAACAGTTAAAAATACAGTTTTGCAAATGTTTGTACACTGCTTTGTCTATGATTACCATGTTGACGAGACGGAACAGAACAGTTCCAGGTATTCACGAACCGGAACGCCATTCCGGTTTGCTCCGGTCCATTTCGAGCCCTGATCATACCTACACCAAATTTTGCATGAATATTCTTCCGTTGAAAACAACTATGGGTTTGTATACTCTGCCAGGAACTCAAGTTCTGTGTGTTGCCAACCTATCACTTAATAACTCACTCACTGACTAATCAACAGAACTCAGTTTTGCAATTTTGCATACAATCTTTCTCTATCATGTTGAGTTCCGCTAAGAAATGATTTTACGAAACCTACCCCACTTTTGGCAACATTTTTATTTATATATTATTTTGCAAATGCTTATTCACCGTTCATCATATCTACACAAAGTTTGGCATGGATACTCTCCGGTACATTTAGGAAACGACTGTGTGGTTGTACTTTTGCCAAGAATCCAAGTTTTCACTTACTGACTCAGCGATTCATCAACATAACTCAATATTGATAAAAGCTGTGAAATTTTCCATACGGTCTTTCTAAATTTGTTGAGTTCCCTGAGATAGGATTTCTTGAAATTTAGTCCCGTTTGTCAGTGCTGCGAACTTTAAAAAAAAAAATACATTTCTTGGAAATGGTTCCACTCCTTTCAACATATCTACACCAAAAATTTGTGTGAATAATCTTCGCTACCTGTTAAAATCAACTGTGGGGTTGAGACCACCAAGAACTCAAGTTGTCAGTGTTACCAACTCATCATCACTGATGCCCTCTCTCACGAAATCATCAACATACCTTATATTAGTAATTAATGTGCATATAAGCTGTGGAATTTTGTATACGGTCTGTTTCCATCATGTATCCCTAAGAAAGCATTTGACGAAGTTAACCCAGTTGTCAGTGTTGCCAACTTCTTTAAGCATTCAGTTCATGCAAAGGGGTCATTTTATGTCAAGTGGTCTACTTTTAAAAAAGTGCCCCACCTCACTAACTAAAACCGATTTTGATTAAACTTTGTGTGCTTAAACTTACATGACTCAAACTAAGTTTTGTAAAGTTTAAGATTCGTCAGTGGAATACGGTACTTGTAGAGTTTTTTTTAAAAATGTAGAAATAGTAGAGATTTCTTTAGTACCACACTGCGACCATATACAGTATCCATCTGAAATTGTCGCAACTTCGAGTCAAAATATTCCCTAGCTTATTTAAGCAAAACAAACTTAGCGATTGTAAAAAAAAAAAAAATAATCCGGTCTATTTAGTGAAAATGTTGAGGATTTTATTTTTCGTCAGTTTCGTATGTAAAATACCGGAAAGTGGGCTGAAAAAGTGAACTCGCTAAAAATTTAGAGTTTAGCCTTATGTGGCTCATGTAATAATGAAGCTTACACCTGTAAAATTTATTTCGTAACATAACCTTATTCTCAACTATAAGATTTCAGCTTATAAGTTTGTCTCGTTACTTATAATTTTACATTAAATTTTGGAATTTTGCAAGAAACATGAAAACGGAGTATTTTCAACATACTTAACAAAAAAGGAGTCACCTGCAATCATTTTCAAACAAACGTCTAACTATTGAAGGTGTACAGAGTATGAAGGTTGATACGTGATCAATTAATATTTTATGAATTTTTAAATATTCAAAAATTCGTATTTTATCAAAATTGAAGGTTTAATATCTCTGGATAGAGAAAGTATTGAAATATAAAAATTCATAATAAGTTAAGGGGCATCATGCATCAGACTTCTTATTCTGTACACCTTTAACAGACTTTAATATGTTAGATTGTACTAGGAATCAATTTCGAAATTGAACTTTTTCCGTGCAAAACAGTGCTCTGAAAACATGATTTTTTTTCCTATTCCAACAATCAAATTTGAATTCCATCTGATCGGTTTTAGGCTTTTCATGCAGAGAACTAAAAATTATCAGGCAGACTTTACATGAAATAATGCTTTTTTGTTCGAATATCCTATGATAAAGCAGTCCGCAGATATTTCATTTTCCCGTAAACGTCTGCAAAAACAATTCTTCTGTACGCGTCGCAATACAAAAATAGCTGCTATTAATCAATCCGCTGAGATTAAAATAAAAGAATACCCGTTTTGAACTATTCTTATATAAGGTGTATAAACATTAAAAATATAAAAAGTCAGAGAACCACACACGCTGATTTCAAATGGTCTTGACTTTAACCCTTATTTTCTGATACTATTTACTTTCGTTGAAGTCGAAATAAACTTTTTCAGGTGGCTAAATATTATGCTCTTTCTAATGATTGCAGGTGATTCCTTTTTGCAAAAGCCTATTGAAAATATCCCATTTAAACGTTTCTTACAAAATTCCAAATTTAAAATAAAATTATGAAGTAACGAGACAAACTTAAAAGTTAAAATTATATAGTTGAAAACAAGGTTATGTTACAAAATGATAGACGAAAATTTATAGGGTTTGTTTGATTATTACATGAACCACATGAGGCTAAACTTTTATTTTTTTTAGTGAGTTCATTTGTTCTATGTAACATTTTAGTGGAAATGGATTTATTTACGAAACAAAGGTATCTGATGTATCTGTACTTGGTTTAAGTATATTGCAACAAATATCCTCGGTATTCAGAACTTTCTGGAGCGAAATACACTACAAAAACCATGGAACAAGAGTCTATGTTACATGATTTCGGCACGCTTGAACACCGTGTACAGTAGGGATGTGCAAAAAATAAAGTAACAACTATTTTTTTACTGCTACTTTAGCTAAATTGTTATCACTGTTATGACTGATGAAAAGTAGGCCCTACTCTTACTGCTACTTTTCTCCAAACTTCGCGAGGGGTATACAAAACATCATACCGATGAAAAAATGCAGGTACGAGCTATTACTTAAATTTCTACTTCTAGGAGTCATTCTGGGCAGGAAGGAAATATCGGCCGTGTAATGTCATATGCTTGTACTTATGGCCGAGTCAGAAAGCAGAGCTTCATAAAGAACACTCCACTAGCAAGTTCCTGCTTAGCGTTGTTGGCACCGCATTGGACAAATAATTGGGTGACCCTGATTCGATTCTCGGCGGGCTGATGTTTTATATTTATTCAGATAAATAACTTTCTATTAAATACATGCACGCATTTTCAAATTATATAAAGTTCACTAACTATTGGTTAGGTTAAGTTAAGTTCAGTGTTTTTCTTTACTTATTGACTACGCAATTCACTCTAATTCACGGCAACGGTAACCGTTGTGGTGTCGAATTCTGAGGTGATACCTTTAATCCCGAACTAGTCGTCATTTTCTGTGTCTGTCCATCCGCAGAAACAAACAGGACAGTGCTTTCCTAATGTCTCATACCATTAAACATAAAATAATATTCTGTGTGTGGCAGTAACGTCGTCGCCTTCGGATCGGTTATGAGTAGGTACGCGGGTTTGAAGCCTGCAGGTCAGTACTAGAGCGTTGGCTTAGCATTCGGGAGGTCGTAGGTTGAATCCTATCGACCCAAAGTCCTGACTCAGTTTTTCAGGGGAGGGGTTCTGTCACACCAGGACAATGCTGGATTTTACCTTCAACTTACACGCTGGCTGACACCTTCCCTATCCCAGCCCGAGTCTTAGATGCCTGAAGGTCATAAATAAAATATTCGAATTTGAAGCCCGCGGCCGAATTTTTCCAGGGTCTTCCTCATTTTTACCAGCGGTTTTCCTCGATGTTACGTAGTGTTCAATTTACAGCACAAGATGATTGGGATTTCCCTCTCTCTGCAAAAAATCTTCCCAGGCTCTGTCTAGCCTGGGATATTTACGATCCCAAAATACCGTATAATACATATCTCAATAATTCTTTCTCCACTCTTGAAATTGTACAATTCGAACTCTGATGTTGAAGTAAGTAAGGCTCTGGCTGATACTTTCCTTATCTTCTACTAAACTCATCCCGACTTGAGCCAAAGATGCCAAAAGCTTATAAATAAATTTAATCCGAAACAATTATTACGTAACACTTATTTTTATTAGTCTGTTCGTTTGTATTGTCAAATAGTTCTCATTTATAGCCGAAGGAATTTCTGGCAACTATTAACTTTTAATCATGTTTGTACTTATTATTCGTGAAGATAATATCTAACTGAATCTCTAAAAGCTCCGTGCAATAGTGATAATTACGTGCAATAGTCTTCCGACAGTTATAATATGAACTACCAAGTCCTAACGACAGTCCATCACTCTACCCTTCAAATAACAAGCTACAGAAAGTTAAGTTAGTCTAAAATTGTGCTTCTACGCCGCTTTTTAAAGTTGAGAAGAAATAACTCCCATTTAGATAAAATACGCTGTCAATTTGAACAACAGTTTCTCTGATTGTAAAAGCCGACGACTTTCAATCACTGTTAACCATTTTTTTCTCCTCGAATTTGAAGAAAATATGAAATAAAAAAAGACATAAAAGTATTTACTTATCAAAGTAATTGTTGCTTACAGTTGTAACGACATAGTACTTGAAACCATTTTCAATGGAATTTGTTGGAATTGAAAGTATACATGCAGTAGAAAAGAAGTCGTATTATCTTCTATTTGAATACATCATTGTGATAGGATATAGTGATGTAGTCTTTAGTGTATAAAGATGCTTTATTCTAGACGTAAGAGTGATCTTTGTTGTGTTGTTAATAGCCTTTAATATAATACGACGTTCAACGTTGAAAATGGACATGAAGAATTATTCAACTCTATACCGTTCATAGTTTGCAACGCTGCGTTATGTGCTTCACATATTACGTTCACTAAACATACTTGCCAGGTCTTTTGTCAACAAATTAATGAAATTATTTGCAAGATTCTGTATTAACCGTGTGTTGTATATACCTTAATGTTACAAATAATGATTTTAATATTTCGATACCGGATATAATGAGTAAATACATATCCTCTTAAAATTGATATCCTGATCCCTTTTCAATAATGTATGACAGACGTTAACCAAGAGAGGGCTTAGTGGACAGAGGGTATATATTAAATTTCTTTAGCCGTCAGTCATGACTAATTTGTTCTTTACAGGTAGTAATTTCTGTCATACTCCTCTCAGCCATGTCCACGCGCCCCCTTCAGTTTCGGCCCTGCTTTATGTAGAATGTCACACAAGACACTTTTGCCTTCGGTTTCCATGGCGACTACATTCGAAATCATTATCTTCTAATGTAAAGTCTAATCGATGTACTTTCAGTTGTGTAGAGTGACTGCATTTATTACCGTTGTCTCTTATGAATTTTGCGGCAGTCAATGGCAGAGAGAAACTTTTATTTTCCTATAAAAAAGAGGTACCTGTCCCCTCAATTAATCCACGTGGGCAGAGTATTTGAAAAGTTTCAGGATACCATGTTATTTTGAAATCGAAAAGTACAATAAAATATCTTGATACCTGATAATATTTTCAGAATATTACGGATAAATAACCGCCATCTCGGATCACGGTAAGATTTTAAAAGCTGAAAAGCGTCATGTTCCATATTAAATTTAATAAGACCAAACTCTTCTCAGAAAAAACAATATTGCCGTAATAAAATTTGATATACCTAGACATGTGTTGTGGTTGAGAAATTATCACAGAAAGCTGAAACAAAAGAACTCCAAATGACTATGTTTTGTGCAACCACTTCATGTATTGTCCATATTGCTTAGTCCAGTCATTATGCATCTGGATAAATAATATCAGAGGCCTCAAGAATGTGCATATCGCAGATTTTCCCAAAATATATTAATTATCCAAGATGTCCACACATATATAAGACTAGTGATATGATATCAGGTGATCTGTGTGGCCATTCCATAGAATTTAACCAGAAATAAGCAAAGTTATTTTTGAGATTTGGGAAAATGAAAAAAAAAAAAATGCGCTTTCTTAATACTCTTTGCCAATGAGGTTTACAAAAT
>JAGDQP010032362.1:0-21367 GCA_022664845.1 Lepisma saccharinum | reverse complement strand
AAAAAAAAAAAATGCAATAAAAATGTTTTTATTATTCGATGCAGAAAGACGTGCTGAATAACGTATCAAAGTTTTCACCGGAAGGCCTCGTCGAACTGATAAAGAATGTCCCTATTAACTCATTCAGTCAATACATAAATAATAATAATAATGATGATGATGAAGGGTGTTCTGTCCGAATGCAGGTCCCGTGCAAGGTCCTAAAGAAAGCTGATAATAAAAATAACGTACTGTGACAGTGGTTCTACAGGAAAATCACCAAGCAACTTTAATTAATTTGGATATCAGTGCTTGAGAAATACATCCAAACAAAGAACGCAATCTAAAATATTACTACAAAACATGTAAAAAAGCAAATCACTCAAACGAATATTACCTGAGAAAAACAGCATATGCTGGAAATTAAATGAGATTTTGGGTTTTCTCCCCAAATTAAGCAGCAATGAGAGTGGATATATATTGGCTGCTCTTCCAAGCGCGACACAGAACTGTTTTCAATGTTAAGGAACAAAATGGTTTACAATGAACAGTAAAATTCAGTTCTATTAACTTCGTTAACAACTGAAAAAAATAATATCACAGAATAATTACCAAATATAAAAGTTAGCGTCTTATGAAGTACAGAAAGTCCTGTATTCGATATTTTCATGGAAAATGTTTTTAAAAATCCTGGAAATCATTCATGCGATTTTACATGTGTTGCCTGGACGCCACACAATAGCTCTGAAACACTCGCCACTCGGATTTTATGAGCCTTATATGAGCTTAGAAATGCAATGCTGTGATTTTATTATATTCTCTAAAAATATCGTGGTCGAAAACAGTGTTCAGTACATCCTCAACTTAGCAATGACGCCCTCATCTCCTGCACCAACTGAACGTGACTACAAGTGTATATCTTTTAAGTTTCATTTTGGCGTATCCACCTTTCTTTACTAGTTAAGTCCATAGGTTGAACCCTTTTTGATTTGCAATACCAAATATCATTCCACTTCAACCGTTCCACAACAATTGACAAAATTTTAAACTCATTCATTGCTACCTCCTGTTTTATCGGTGATGGTTGGGGTTCTGCTCGAAGGCAGGTTAACAACCCAAAGAACTCCGAGCAAGTTGAACCAATGCAGGCTTTCCTTTTATCAGATTGAGATAACATCCTAAGGACAAGACTTACAGTTTAAAGTACATAAATGCCGTTCCGCTATGTAAAATAGGCTCCTACGGGAAAGTAATCCGGAACCTCTTACTTTCAAGGAAACAGCAGATTTGTACTACGTACTCACAAGGGATAATTTCTCATCCAACAGTGATTTACAGACTTTCTTATACAAACAATTATTTAACAATAAAATCAATGAAGGACAAAATTATCACTTCAAATTCCGGCCAGGACGCTGGAGTGCTCCCATGCCTAGCGTTCTACGATGTGCGCTCAGCCTCGTATCAAATTGAGTGCTAGTGTGTCCTTGGCACTTTGAAAGGTAAAGGCAGTCGAGCGTAGGACTGACCACCCCACCTCGCTTTGCTCGAGAATATGTGGAGCGCTACCTCCACATCTTCCATGCACCGTTCACGGCGTGTACGCATCCTTTACCTTGCTATATGTGGTTTGTCCAGAAATTAGTACCAGTTTCAGAATAAAAATATAACGAATACCTGAATGAAACTTTTGATTATACATTTCCATGCCTTACACGCTACTGTTCCATTACCCTGGTCATTTAGGCATTTATCGAGCCGTGTGACAGATTTTTCGATTCCCCCGTCATACATTTCATTTACACAAGAAATTAAATTTTCACAGCTTATAATGCGAGATGTATGTGGAAACTTTCTCTGGGTTTCGTCAAGCGTGTGACGTCAATCCTGCTTGAACTCACCAATGCAATGCAACAAATTAGCCGGCACTATGTTCCTTGCGACACCAATGTAGATTTCCCCCGCCAAGGCCATCACTATAAACATCCTTAATTTGGCGATCCTTGCGCCCGCCCTCACTTTTTTTTAAATATTTTTTAAAATATTCCAAAATCTAATAGGTGTACCAGAAATTTTTCGAACACAGTTCCCTAGTACTTACAAATTACTATGAAGGCATTGACTCGAGATATTTTCCATTCTTGAGTATTAACCCTTCAATTAAATTATGATGTCATACATAATCTTTGATAGCGTGTTCCTTAACAGTCGCGATCTCGAGATCCGTAACATCAAATTACATAATGTTTTGTAATTACTAGGGAACTGTGTTCGAAATTCACTCACACAACTAACAGATTTTGAAATATTTTAAAAGTAAAGACGGGCGCAAAGAGGACCCTTAATATTTATTGTTTGTGTTCACGAATTTAATCACAGGCCAACTTAATTTGCTTAGTCGAGTTGGATTTACATTTATTTGCCCGATACGCAAACGGGACTTACTGGACGAAACTCGTATGAATCACATCATTTATTTTAAAGATATAATGTAAGAGATTTTTTTTTTAATATACTATATCCTGTCTCATGTATCGAGACACTGAAGAGTCTTGTATCACAGGTTACGCACGACCTGTATGTACTACACAAACGAATAAATTTATATTCTATTCTATTCATTAAACTTCATACTTAAAGTACCGAGCCGCCGTAACTCAGTGGTCGTAGCATTCGGGAGGTCGTGGGTTCGATCTTAGCGACAGACCATCCTGACTGAGGTTTTTCCAGGTTTTTTCTGTCACACCAGGCAAATGCCGGGATGGCACCTTCAACATAGGCCCTGGCCGACACCTTCCCCTCCCCTATCCCGCCCTGAGCTTTAGATGCCTAAAGGGTATAAATAAAATTCCATTCATACTTAAAGATACTTATAACTAATTAACTTAAGAGGTACTGGTTAATTAGAACTAATGGAAGGATACAAAGGCCGCAAGTATAACGCCAACATCAAAGTGATGTTTAGGAAAAGTAAACATGGACACTCCTATGTATGAAAAAATGAAATTTTCTGCTAAAAAATTTAGAAGTTCAAACAACTGTTTCGTTCTTGTCCTAGAATCACTCGAAAGATTGTTGTAGGTGTAATGCGCTTGGCACATGCCACAGAATAACACAGCAACAATACCTGAAATAGAAAGAATACATTCATTCAATTTTATAGGAATTTCAAAACAATATAAATACATAATATTAAACAATGTAATTCCAACGATTTGTTGTTACTTTAGATAGCCTAAACATTACAAATGTCAAGACCCGGGTGAGCCAAATTATTATTATTTTTATTTCTTTTAATATGGTCTTGGGTTTAAATACATTGGTTCACACATGTTACACAAAAATTGCAGATCCCGTTCACAAGCTCGTTTAGTGTAAAGCAATGATTTCTGAAGCTAGATGGCACCACTGCCTCCGTATGTGTCTAATGATTTTCTCGATGAACGAAATTGCAATGCTCTTGTTCTTGTAATAGCGAGTGAGATGATTAAGATCTCTTTTCGCCAGTAAAATTCTTCTTTGATCTCCTGCCTTCATTTGTAAGAGAGTACTGAACTTATATGGTGGTTTTCTATGACTTGAAGTAGCAGGATGATTCATCTTGCCCGAAGTTACTCTATTTTGTAACTAATTTTTCTGATTGCTGCTGTGATTGAAAGAAGTAAATGCACTAATGTTTGTCTCAGAATGTTTCTCATTTTTTGTTATATTTAAGACCTAGATTCATATAAGTAGCTAAAACTATTGTGTTGATATGTGATAAATTTCACTTGTCAACATTATGTATTATAATACCTTTCGCTTTTCAAGTAGTTTATAATGAGAATGAACATTTGAGTTGAGGAAGATAATTAAATATTCAGGATTATGATATATGAAGCTAAGCTATGAATTCTTTGATTTTACAATCTTCTGACTACAATCTACTTCTCGTGTTGCGATTATTTATTGAAGCATAACTGCGGAGAAGTAGAGTTCTTTATACGTGGAAGTTAAGAGAGAAAAGTGAAATATGTAAGTAAATCTGAAAAGTATTGATTTAATCCTAATGTAAAGGCTGGGATGAGATTGAAGTTGAAGTGAATTTGAATGTGATAAACAAATTCAAACCTGGAGAGTTCAAACTTAGAAGAAAGTTCATAACCATGTCAAAAGTTCTATCCCTTTATTTATTAATTTTTGGTTCAGTGTTGAAAGAGCTTAATGGTTTCAATTATTGCAGATATGAGGATTGTCTATCCATCAGGATGATGGAAGTCCCCTTTCCACCAGGTTAATATCTCTGTAACATGAAGTTGCCAAAGTGATGATACGTTGACAGGCTTCTATTTTAGAACATTTTTTTATGGTTTCTTCATTGTTCAAGTACAGTTGATGCAAAATCCATTGTTGTCTTAAAAACCTTACAATCCTTGAGTTACGGGATTAATTTATGATATAAAATCTAGGTTCAGTTCACTTGAAACTTACACTGAAGTGAAAGTTAACACTGTTTACAGAACAGAGCTAACTATGATACTGCGCTTATCATTGATCGATGAAGAACATTAGAATTAAACTTGATTCTTGTTATTACAATTAGTTCACTTCTGGTTCGTATTCTGAGCAGTCAAAAGGAAACCAACCTTGACAAGAACTCATTGTACAAATTGTAATTCAACTCTACAAACACATTTAACTACATTCATTTCCTTTCGTTCAGCACTTATTATTTTTTTTTCTTTCACAATTGTATTTTGTTTTTACGCAGGAAGTTCAGTATAATGTAGCCAATTTTTACGTTTGGCGACAAAATTAGAGAATTAACTCTAAAAAGGTGAGGGAATTTCAAGTCTAAGGAGGGCTTTGAAGAGGGCTGTACGACCCATTGTATTATATTTGAAAAGAAAAATTAAATGATTCACATCTGCTGTTGGTTGATCACCAGAGGAATTACAATATGGGGTATCAAATACATTTATTTTATGCAGGTATGCTGGAGAAGTTACATGCTGGGATCTTAGTCTGGTAATTAGAACAATTACTTCACGGGAAGAACTTTAATTTATGAAACCATGGTACATACGTACTTAGATCAATAAAAATACTATTTTTTTGCTGAGCAAGATTTGGGGTATTATCTACAAAATGTATCCATCTTTCTCTTAATTTCTTTCTGACTCTAGGTAAAAATTCTGGGTATGGTGGTAATATCTGGTGTAGTAAAAAGTAATCCATTATTTTTGCATGACATTGAAGGCTTGACTTACCATAGTTAGAATGATCCGATTTAGGTCACATATGCGCCGTTTTGTTCGATAACGTGTTGCCATTTGGAAGATAATATCATGATGCCTCTCTCATAGAAGCCCTTGTCCCTATTGGCAAAAAATTGAGACAGTCGATGTTCACAAGCCTCTCTTGAAGCGAATTTTGCACCAGCAAACGTGTTCGCCATGGACAGGAACAGATGGTAATCACTCGGTGCCAGGTCCGGACTATAAGGTGGATGCATAAGAACCTCCCAACCAAGCTCCCGGAGCTTCTGGCGAGTCACTATCGGCCTGGCGTTGTCCTGGTGGAACACAATGCCTCTCCTATTGGCCAAAGCTGGCCGCTTCTGGGCGATTGCTGCCTTCAGACGGTCCAATTGTTGACAGTATAGTTCCGAGTTAAGGGTTTGGCCGTAGGGGAGCAGCTCATAGTAGATAATTCCCTGCCAATCCCACCAAACACACAGCAAAACCTTCCTGGCCGTCAATCCTGGCTTGGGCACCGTTTGCACCGGCGCATCGCGCTTCGACCACGACCGTTTTCGCGTGACGTTGTCGTAAGTGATCCACTTTTCATCACCAGTCACCAACCGCTTCAGAAATGGGTCGCTTTTGTTGCGATTCAGCAGCGATTCGCAGATGGAAATTCGGTCCATGAGGTTTTTTTGCGTTAACTCGTGTGGCACCCATACATCAAGCTTCTTTGTGTATCCAGCCTTATGCAAATGGTTCCACACGGTTTTTTGTGCAATATTTAGCTCTTGGGCAATCGAAACAGTGCTTACATGACGGTCGGACGCGACAATGTCCATGATTTTATCGACATTTTGGACACTTGGCCTTCCAGTGCGTGGTACATCTTTGACGTCATAATTACCGGCACGGAATCGACGAAACCAAAATTGCGCGTGATTGGCTGTTACAGTATCAGGACCATAAACACTATTCACATTTGCAGCCGCCTGGTTTGCGTTTTCGCTTTTATCGAAGAAAAACTGTAAAATATAGCGTATTTTCTCTTTGCTAGTGTCCATTTTGACGCGCGCTCACACAACACTGAGTCAACTCATCACAACTGTCTGAACAGTGTTTGTAGTATGCAATCTCATCGTTTGAACGCCATCTCGTTGAACCCGATCGGACTTATACAACGCGAGATACAGATCACTGAAGCCATCTATTGGCAAAATAATGGATTACTTTTTACTACACCAGATATTTAGCGTTTCAGCGAGGAACTACGGGCGAGGCTACCACAAAAATTGTTACACGTGGAAAAGCTGTGGGCCAGGACGTGGGTAATGTGTATTTGATTGTCTAACTCTAAGATAAGAATAGGCATATGAGGGTATTGATTACGTGTGGAGAAGCTTTAAATAACTAACATCAGGAGCTGATGTGAAATGAATCGCGGATTGTGTGTCTAAGTACTATATATTACGATTCGTTAAATTACTGGCTTCGGTTAAGGCAAGATAGATACCATATATTTCAGCGGTGAAGATGGAAGTCTGAGTTGCTAATTTTCTCTGAGTTAATGTTTTGTGTGTGAGCCATAAATACCTACTTCAATCCCACTTTGTTGACGAGATCCATCCGTGGAAAGGTAGTGATGGTTAGGCCATTTTTCATAGTAGGAACTCATGTGATTGAAGTTACGTATAGAAATAGTAACACTCTGATTTGCTGTGAAATTGAGGGAAAAAATCGCTAGACTTTTTGTTTGAACTATTAAAATCGGTAGACTTTTTGTTTGAACTATTTGTTGTAGTTCTCTATATTCGTAGTTTATACTAAACAATTTGTTAATTTTGGGGCTGAGGACCATGTGAAGGGTTATATCTTGAAATTTAGACGTATAATAATCTTTAATTTTGGGGCTGAGGGCCATGTGAGGGGTTATATCTCGAAATTTAGACGTATAATAATCTGATTTTTATACTTGTGGGATATATGTGTTGTGTTGGACTCAACTTTTAATCGACGCTTGATCATAATATAATCCATTCTGAATCTAAAGGTTGTTCAAAGGCTTCTGAATATACAAAATACATTCGGAGTAAAAGCATGATCCTTAAGTATCTTCTAAGAATTCATCTTTGTATAGTTTCGAACTTATGCAGGTCTTTTTCCTTTAGATTGGTACAGGTTTCGGTATTCAGAACAACAATCAAGCAATTTTAACAATGAACAGAAAAGAAAATAGAATATCAGCACGGAGTCTTGAAATTGTTATAAACTTCCTTCTTTCAAAGTTTGAACTCTCAAGAAGGTTTGAATTTATAGGAGCGGCATTGAAATTTAGTACAACGATAACAGTACATTAGACATATGGAGATAGTGCTGTCATCTAACGGTAAAGATTATAACTTTACACTTACCTTAATATTGTAATATCAATCCAAACAAACAAAGCAAATCCAAATTCTTTCAAACAATCTCCAAATCTTAACCATTCACCAAATGTACAAATTCTTTACTAGAACTGAGAATGGACTTAAAGAAAACAAATATTTGAAAAATCAAACCAAAAAAAAAAAAAAAAAAAGATTTAACATCATTTTAAAACCCAGACATCGGTCTGGTTCAACAATTACTGAACTGAGCAGTTTCACATCTTTAACTCACACGAAGAGATCATTTTTGTCGTTTACGTTTCGGTTGATTCAGAGAGCGGTCAGGTTTCGTACTTTACACTTTTTAACACTACTTAACTAATGAGTACATTTTTAATTACAATAAGTAATAAGAAAAATAACATTTATACCTGTTAAATCTGCGGCTTCTGCTATGAGAAATGTGCTGTATGACATGAGGACAAACAATGCTGACTCCAGTAGTGGAAAGTCCTTGATGCGAGTGAATTTTGTCAGGTGCAAAGAGTTAAGGAGTTTTCAACAAACTGTTACATTGCTTACAAATATATATATATATATATAAGTACTTCTTCTCCAAAAAGGAAATAAATGAAAACAAGTCTAAATGGTCATATAAAATCAAGAGTTACATCATTATAAAAATACAAATGAAACACACAACATTGAAAACGTATTCTACAAGATTCATTATTGATTTTTCAAATCAATTCGACCATACATAAATTGTATCTTAAATCAATTGTTTGCATCACGTTTTTCTAGATATATTTTAAAATAATAATAATAATCGGAGGCATTTACTGCAATTTGCTTACCCGACTAACAAAAACATAGCAAATAACATGTCATAATAATATTAAAACAAAGCCTGCACTTAATCCCATAAAACCCATGCAAAAATTACAGTATTTTAACGAATGAAAAACAATCATTTCTGACAATGACAATTCATTATTTTTATCATACACTTTTGTTTCTTATTGGTGGAAGAAGCCATCTTGACTTTTTGGACTAAACAGAAGTAATAAGTTCTCTAATCCGGCAGCCGTAAGCAAATCCTGGTTTTGACTTATTATAAATACGATTCTTGTATTTATATTGTTAGGCATTTGGCACAAAAGAGTCGGAAAATAGAATATATATTTTCGCTTAATTCATGACGATGATGTCGGTCAAATGGTAATCTTGCGATAATTCTTTAAGTACTGGTTGGATTTGATTATTTTTGTTTATTTTGGTGGAAGTTTTTTAATAACTGATATATTTTATAAAACACGGTAGCCATCGTTCAGTGAAAATGTTTGCATTTGCATAGATTTTAAGAATTTTTGTTTTTGGCTTGTTTTAAATAACTTCTTTCTCAGTTGCAGGAAGATTAGTTAAAATTAAACACATATCAAGAAGAGGATCATCAAAGTGTATCTATCAATGTAGTGGGAAAATATATAAATCTATCGAACCGGGAAAGCAACGAATTCGAAATTCTATGACCTAACTAACTAACTCTATGGCTTATGGAACTCGCAAGTTCATCTCCGCAGTAACAAACGTTCGCCATTGGATTCTATCCTGGGTAACATCAAGCTAAAGCCAATTTTCATCACGAACACCTACTTCTCGAAGATCTCTTCTAATATCGTCCTCCCAACGACGTCTCGGTATTCCCAATGGTCTCTTTCCAACCAGGATAGAATATATTCTACGTGTGTCCCCCATCCGAGCTACATGGCCTGCCCACCTTAGTCGTCGCGATTTCATTATTTTTTATAACATCTGGTGAATCGTACAGTCCGTGGAGTTCTTCATTATGCAATCTCCTCCACTCTCCAGTCCTCATCCCGTTTCGACCCGTATATCTTTCTCAAAACCTAATTTTCAAATACACGTAGTTTATGTTCATTTAGGGTCGTACTCCAACTTTCGCAACCGTAAAGTATTACCGGCAGAATAACAGTTCTGTTCAATTTCAATTTTCTTGATATTAATCGCGATGTTAGAAGTGTTTGGACTGAATAGAAACATGCGTTGCCCGATACTAAGCGACTGTCCATTTCTTCCGTGACCTCATTTTTGCTTGTTACGTATGTTCCCAAGTATTTAAATTTCTTTACTTTCTCTATGACCTCATCCCTAATTCTTATGTTTTTATTTCCTTCATTCCCTGTGTTTCGGCTTGTTATCATGTATTTTGTTTTATGTATGTTTACCTGTAGACCTACAGATGCTTATCAGAATAATGGAAACACCTGTAGTTGGCAACACGTCAGATGTATGGGTTGGCAGTGGTGTCGTGGCGACCGCAGCGCCGGACTGCTGGTGGTGGTGTGTTAGGTCGGTCTCCATACTACGTCAGGCGTCGTGGAACAGGAGTGTGCAGTGGCTGCAGCAGACGGAGGTAGTGTAAAATGGGAGACCTCTCAGAGTTTCAAAGAGGGCAAATTGTTGGTGCGCGGTTATGTGGAGTGAGTGTGACGGCAGTGGCTAGTGTGTTAGGTGTGTCGCCAGGGACAGTGTCGAAGGTGATGACGGCCTACACAACACACGGGAAAACCACATCGGGGAAGCGGAACAGTGGGCGGAAGAAAAGCATCAGTGACAGGGCACGCCGGGTCTTAAAGCGCATTGTCACGCGGAACCGTCGTGCCACTGCGGCGCAAGTGACGGAGGAACTCAATCAGCACCTCCCCCAACCTGTTTCGACAATCACAGTCCGCCGCGAATTACATGACATGAACTTACGGGGTCGTGTTGCACGGGCCAAACCTCTCATCAGGGACCAGAACGCTTTAGCACGCCGCAAATGGTGCCGCGACCATGCAACTTGGACCGTTGACGACTGGAAATGTGTGGTATGGTCGGATGAGTCACCATTCACCCTATTCCAAACCATGGGCCGTGTTTATGTGTGGAGAACGCCCAAAGAAGCGTATGATCTGCAGTGTCTCCGCCCAACTGTGAAACATGGCGGCGGCACGGTGATGCTGTGGGCCGCAATATCATGGTTTTCATTGGGTCCTGTGGTCACACTTCGCGGACGCATCACTGCCAACGATTATGTCGCAATTTTAGGAGACCACTTGCATCCTATGGTCCGGATGTTGTTCCCGGACAATGACGCCATATTCCAGGATGATAATGCACCCATTCACACAGCTGGAGTTGTTGCAGCGTGGTTTGAGGAACATCGGGATGAAGTTCAACACCTCCCCTGGCCCGCCCAATCCCCAGATCTCAACATAATTGAACATCTGTGGTCCATCTTGGAAACACGACTCCGGCGACGATTTCCACCTCCATCCTCTCTCACAGAACTGGCCGATGCCCTGCACGAGGAATGGTGTAATATTCCACTTGCTACCATTCACGACCTCTATGCCTCCATCCCACGTCGCATCAAGGCTGTTCTGAAGGCGAAAGGTGGCCCGACACCATATTAATCTGGCAAGTTGCACTTTCGTTCAGGTGTTTCCATTATTCTGATAAGCATCTGTATCTCATCGCACGCTTCTACTAAGACATCGGTGTTGCTTTGTAGTACATCTATATCGTCCCCTATTAAATCTACATCATCCGCGTATACGAACAGTTGATTTAACCCATTCAATGGTAGTCCCTTTTTGTCACCTTTAATTTTTTAAATCGCATATTCTAATGCACAGTTAAACAGTAGTGGGGACAAGGCATCGCCTTGTTTCAATCCGTTGCGAATCTTGAAAATATCTGACATATTATTGCCTATCCGTACTCTGCTTATGGGGTCGTTGAGACACATCTTCACTAGTTGAACCATTTTTTTCTTTGGAATTCCAAATCGTATCAGGATACTGTATAACTTTTCCCTTTTGATAGAATCATATGCTTTCTTAAAATCAATGAATAGCTGATGAACCGTCCCATTGTATTCCCATTTCTTCTCCAAAATTTGTCTCAAAGCAAAAACCTGGTCCAACGTGGATCAAGTTCTTCTAAATCCAAATTGGTGATCTCCAATCGTATACACTTAGGTGTGTTAACGGAATATTACTTAATACTTTGAAACAGGTTGGAAGTAACGAAATTCTGCGGGAATTATTACAGTCCGATTTGTCGCCTTTTTTGCAAATCGGAACTATTATTGAGGGTTTCCATTCCTTTGGGAGCTTCTCCTTTCTCCATATAGCAGTTATCAATTTATGTAGTTCCTTGATTAGTGCCGTTCCTCCTACTTTAATTAATTCGGCTGGAATATTGTCTATCCTGGTGATTTGAAATTTTTCAATTTCTTTACTGTCATTTTGATCTCCATCTCGCTAGGTTCTGCAGTATGGATTTAAAATTCCTCTTTTTCTTCCCCGTTGTGTACATTAAAAAGTTTGTCGAAATATCTTTTACACGCATCGACCATTTTAGTCGGATCCGCCTGAAGATCTCCAATTTTATTTCTAATCATTCCTAACCTAACCACAAAAAAATCTGAAGGTTTTTAGAATCACTATTCATAAAGCAGCATTCCCTGAAGTTGTACCTGGCAATTTCGATGCCGACATAACTTCACAAAATACGAAAATTTTATCGACTCACTGCCTTACAATATTTTGCCCAAAAGAACGTTCTTACAAGTGATTATCTCTATTCAAAAGATAGTTAATTAAAAAACGTATGTATTATTACTACTATGTATAGTAGTAGTGTACTAATGTTAACACAGGCTTGCCATGCACGTTTTGCAACTGTTGAAATATTGGCTGTCTAAATGAAATAGTTCAACAAGGAGAAAATGGATACAGAAAGATCTTTTTGGTTCTGCACCAGTAGCACTAGCATTGCAACGAAATAGGTTGACATTTTGTGAAGATGTATCAGCATCAAACTTGTAAATTACAACATTAGTGATTTTGCGGTTGACTTGTAACCGTAAAAGCGTGTACCAACACTACCTCAAAGCATGAAAATCACTGAACACACAACAACAGCAAAATCTCATCTGAAGTACTCATTAGTTTCAAGTAAACGGATTTACGCATTAAGAAATATACTAGAGCCCCGATTAACCGAACCGTCGCAGTAAAATTAATGCTACATTTGATTTACACTCTTATATATGAACGAGTTATTTAAAACTCCTTGCAATGTTCAGTAAAAGTATAGTATGTGCGAACAAATTAAAACTGTACGTGTACAGTACGTACTGCGTAGCTTAAACCACTCCGTAAGTTTTTTTTAGTTCTTTGTAAATACAGTAAAGTGTATTTGGCAGTGTACTGTACTTTACATTATAGTAGTAGGCTTATGTTTGAAAAACTATTTAGTTTGCTTTATAATGAAGCTGTTTTTTTTAACATGTAGTACCTTCTAAACTACACTGTGTAAATCACTCAATTCTGTTAAACGAGACTCTAGTGTAGTAGTTGAGACTTTTTACTTCTTTAAGGAAAGGATATCAATGCTGTCACACAGCCCATTACACCTCCAATGAGAAATGATAACGTAAAAATTCCAATAAAATCTCCAACGGCTTTAAAAAATGCATGGGTTTCGAAACCTCCAGATCCAGACTGATATTTTTCCTCGTAATTCTGGATAGCACTAAAAAAAAGAAATGTTGCAATGTCAAAAAATTATAAGGAAACTACACAAATAATATAAAATGCTAATTTTAGATAACTCAGTTTGTTTCGTTTTTAAGCTTGTTCGACCGGGATAGGATACACTTGTTTTCTACAGCTGCGACATCTACTACTAACAAAAATTAAAATTAGGATTAATGGTTCCCATTGGGTTAGAAAAATATCACTCTCCGAAATAAAACGAGGGAACTACATAACTTGGTAGTTTTTTGTACTTCTGCTATTCGATTGAACACTGCGGGTGCACGCTCTTCAGTGGATGCTACTGGATGTAGATAAGTGACAGTTGCAATGCGTTCCATATTTTTGTACGTACGACAAAATTGATTTGTTTATTTACAAAGCGCGTTTTGTACCTACCTGTACAAGACACCTGCGCTTGCTAGTTCGACAACGAAATGCACTTGTTCAACTAAATGCACGCTCTGACATCACACCCATGGTGTCTTTTCTGCACTTTGTTTCACGTCAATGCAAGCAGTGTACCCTGATCGAACAAACCCTAAAAACAAGGTACATATTTTATGGTTCCCACACTTAACTCCATGAGATTTTCAGGACTTTTTCCAGGCGTATTTAACTTTTTCCCATACATTTGAAAAAAAGCGTATGTACGTTATTGCAAATGCTTAATCAAAATTAGTAATTATGAAAACAACTAATACAAACATAACTTTCTCTTCCAGTTACTTCCCGTTCCCCTCACAGCCACTCAACTGATCTACAGTTATTTTTGTATAGTTCTCAAAAAACAAAACCACATTTACTATTTATTTTACATTTCCAGTGTAATAAGGATAAAATGCTGATGAACGTAACACTTAAAACAGGAAAAAAGGAAGTACACACTGGCCCACTTATAAAAAAAAACTGATGCAACTCTGGATAAAATCAATTAGCTAGCCAAAGTACCCGGTCGTTGGTACGAGGTGAGTCAAATACGTTGGCAATACTAATAGTCGTACTACTACTACTACTACTACTACAAATACTAATAGTACAACTACTACTACACTAACACCTCCACCACAAAACTATCCAACCTGGTAGCTGTGTGGGTTAGGGCGCTAAGTCAGAGGACTCGAAGATCCCGGGTTCGAACCCGGCTAGGACATGGATGTTTGTGATTGTGAATTTTAACTAGAACGTGACGGATAATCGTGAAGGGTCCGAAGTCAAAAGTTACTACAATGGCCCATACAAAATAAAGTTAAAAACAACAACTGCTATTACTACTACTACAATAAACTACTACTAATGCTACAACTAATACTATTACAACTACTCATACTGCTGCAACTACCAATACAACAACTTAATACTATTACTTTTACGACATTAACTTATTAATAACCACATTTATTGCTTTAAAACAAAATACCCCTGAGGGGTGGAGTTTAGCATATTGAATCAACAGTGTAGTCATTTATTTATTTTCTTTTTTAAACTCCCCATATTCCTCAGTTCTAAACTCTACATCAAATTTTCTTGGATGTTGCCTACAGTTTACGGTCTCGACCCTGGTAGCTGAACATAACTGCGTGTGTCTCAAAATAATAAAGAACTCCACAGGCTGTATGATTCATCCGATATTATAAGAATAATGAAATCACGAAGGCCATGTAGCTCGAATAGGAGAAATACTAAGATTATATTCCCCCGTGGTTGGTAAGCCGAAGAAAAAGAGGTCGTTGGGAAGACAATATTAAAAGGGGTCTTCGAGAGGTAGATAGGTATTCATAATGAAAATTGACTTGATATTGAACAGGGTAGAACCCAATGGTGAAAGACAGTTAGTGCGGCGATGAACTTGCGTGTTTCGTAAGGCAGAGAGTTAGAATTACTGTCTACAATTTGGAACAGATCATAGATAATAGCACTGAAGTTCTGAGTACCTTATGAATCTCCCGAGGGTTTCAATGGCTCTTTACATATCCACGAGCATTTTGACGTTCCTAGGTACCTAAAACTTTTGTTTACGCAACTATGAGTATATTATCAACTAAGTACTTATTCCAGGATTTCCCGTTTTTATTTTACCATTAAGTACCTCTATGGCTTACGTAACTCCCAAATGCATCTCCGCAGTAACAAACATTCGCTACTGGGTTCTTCTCTGGGCAACATCAAGTTATTTTCATCGTGAATATCTGACGATCCCTTCTAACTTTGTACTCCCAACGTCTCGGTCTTCTCAACGGCATCTTTCCCTCCGCGTTCCCACCCACGATCAAATATAATCTTAGGGTTTTGTTTTTTGTTTTTTTTTGCATCTTACCCGTCGTGATTTCATCATTCTTTTTTAGAAAATCAGTCGAATCATTGTCTGTGGAATTCTTCACTATGCAGTCCCATCCATTCTCCGGCCATCTTGTCCTATATATATATATATATATATATATATATATATTAAAACCTTATTTTCAAACACACGCATGTTCCTCTACCAGGATTGAACTCCAAATTTCGTAACCGTAAACGGTAGGTAACATACAAGAAAATTTAATGAAAAGTTTAGAACTGAGGAAGAATATGGGTAGTTAATAAAGAAAATAAATAAATTACTGCACTGTTTATTCAATATGCTGAACTCCACCTCTCAGAGGTATTTTCAAGTTATCTTTGTTATTACAGTGATATTTTGTTTAGGTTATAAAAGGGCAGGTACAATTATAATATTAATATAGGCTAACCTAGCCTAGGCTAACCTAACATAGCCTAGACTACCTAACCTTGGCTAGCCTAGCCTAGCCTACCCTACCCTCCTAATAGCCCTGCAATTACCTACCAACCCGCCTAAAACCCTCTATAGCCTAACCTAACCTCCCAAGTATAACTAAGTGATAACAACGAACAGAGAGAGGTAACACTTACCCACTAAGTACGATAGCTACAGCATCATTCAAGACACTTTCTCCAAACACCAAAGCATACAAATTAACATCAACATGCAAATCATTGAAAATAGCTAAGATTGTGACTGGATCCGTTGCTGAGATTATAGCACCGAAGTAGAGGGTGTCCAGAAAACTAAAACTCTTCATGTTCATTAGCTGAACAAATCCATACATCACAGACCTAAAAGAAAGAAAGAAAAATGTTGCTTTAAAGCTTGAACTGAAATTTCCCTGGATTTTAAAAGCCTACACAATTGTTTTTCGATAAAAACTAGTTAAAATCTGATACACTTTTAAAGCTTCAGAAACAAATATTGTTCTCATTTTCTAGAAATCACACTGATTCTGGAGATGAAAACGACGTATGATCTTGGAACGATCGAGACGTAATTATTATAAGTTATCGTTACAAAATACACACATTAAAAAGTGGATGACTCTTCTCTACTAATTTACAAATTACTTTCTTTCGCAAAACAACGAAACTAGAAGTTAAAAAAGCTAAGTAATGGTTTTATTATAGACAGGGTTCAAAATGGAAATTTTCACGAAACGGAACGCTTTTTCTTCGTTAAGATGCTATTTATTGTTCTTTTTTGTATGTGATTACCATATTCACGAGAGAGGACAGAAAGGTTTCAAATATTCACGAACCGGAACGGTGTTCCGATCTGCTCCGATCCAGTTCGAATCCTGATTGTAGACGAAACCAAAGCGCCCCCGTATAGAATCAAACGTTCCTTTAAGAAATATATATAAATCGAGTCAAAGTCATGGTTTTCCCCGCCCTTTCAAACTACGAGGAATCCGACGGTAAATGGCTATCTCTGAGTTATTGAGATCTGGGGCGGGGGGGGGGGGGAGGGAGAAACTAAGCGATTGAAAAGAACCTTCCAGTTCTAGAGTCAAGGTCATAATTTTCCCCATCCTTTCAGACCATGTGGAATCCAACGCTGTATGGCTCAACTTTGTCTGGCTAGTAGTTACGGCGTAGAACAAACAGACATGCACATAATATATGAACATACATAGAAGGAATGGAGAAAACTAAGTAAATGAAAAGAACCTGTCAGTTGTAGAGTCAAAGTCATATTTCGCCCCTCATCCTTTCGCAGCATTAGAAATCTAAGACTGTAAAACTCATCTCTATCCGACTTGTAGTTACTGAGATCTACGAGAGCGGGGGAACGGACGGATAGATAAGACAAAGTGTATATCTTACTCTATTCACTGACGTTTATACAGGAACGCTAACAAGAAAGGCAACCAGACAGGAACTGAATTTCTGATTCCATGTAATTTATCCCAGTACCTAGATATTATACTACCCATGTATTGTCTAGATTCATATATTAACGCAGTTTCATTTAGTACTATCAATGAAAGTTTTCTGGTCGCGGGCTAGTGAGTGCATGCGGATGGATGCAAGTTCGAATCCGGTTGCCAATCACTCTGGCATGTTTTCTCGGGTTCTCCTTACTTTTACTATATGAATGCCGGGATGATACGTTGATTAAGATCCTGACCACTACTTTTCGGTCTTCCTCCTACGACAAAAATAAATTTAAAGACAAAGAAAGGGTGTAGCCTTAGATACTGTCAAGCCCAAAACAGTAAAATTTCACGGTCGTCGACTTTCGATACTGAGGATGTGGTAAGGATTTGCATTACGCTTACACGGTCATCCTGACTGCTTTTTCTCAGTCCCACCGGGCGAATACATAAAACATGGCTTATTTTCGCATGGCTACAGGAAAGTTTACACAGTAACGCCATAGAGGTAGCTGCTCGTCTTGTAATCGGGAAGACTCGAGTTTTATTCTAAGTGATGTGCTATCCTGACTGAAGTTTTTCCTGGCAAATACTGAGATGCTACTTTTAATAAGGCCAAAGCCGATTCCATCCCCAAACCCTTTCCCTTGTTGTTATTGTTACTAATATATCCAGTGTAAAATGGCCGAAAAGGCCATAAATACGAAGATTCAAAAGGTTTCTGCGGACACTGCTTCACAAGAGGGAAACCAGGGAAAAATCTCAGTCGGGATGACTGATTCCAGGTATCGAACCCACGTTCTCCCGATTACATGGTGAGCATTCTCCCGACTGCTCTACCTTTAATATTATTTCCAAAAGTATTTATTGACAATTCCTTTTTCGATTCATGATAAAATAAAGTTCATGAATGTTTTCCTTTTTTATCAGTAAAAACACGACAAAACCTTTGTATTTTCTTATCATCATAATCATATCGCAATCAAAACATATACGACATCAATGAAAATATATTTCCTAATCTTCTCAGCATTATCTTATCAGGGAGTGCACGTTAATAGATATGTGTATAAATATTTTCTGTGACGAAAGCCTTTCTTACCCTATCACAAATGATGAAATCGTGGTTCCAATGAAGGCAAAGGTCATTATGGCACCTAAATTTCTGAAGAAATATTTCTGAAAAGAAACAAACATCAGTGTCAACAATAAACATGGTATTACATACTACCAATATTATTCACAAGTATAAAATTAACGCACGGACAGAAAAAAATGTAGCTAAAATTAAATCTATGAACATAGTTTGATATCAAATGAAACCACAAGGAAGTTATATATCAGCTCTCACATTCTGCACAACTTCAATACACTTTGATATGCAATAGAGGAGAAAAACTCAAGTTTTACTTCAATTCCTTACGTGCAAAACAGGACTTTTTCTACTTCGATAATCACATTTAGACACCATTTTGATCAGTTCGTTTACATTTTAGGCTTTTAATACAGAGTACTAAACTTATCAAGCAGACTTTAAAAGGTCTTTAGAAGGAAATGGTTTTTGTTTGAATGTCCTAGTCCGCAAATATTACATTTTCCGTAAATGTCTGCAAACACACATTTTCGCATGGGTCGCAATACAACAATGGGCGTCATTAATTAATTGATGGTAATAAAAATAAAAGAATACCGGTTCTGAACTATTCACATATAAGGGATATAATATTTAAAAAAATAATGGAATGAAATAAGTTAAGCAACCAAATCAATTATTTATTTGATAGCCACAGAAAAGACCCTTTTTACTTTTATAATATAACAAGTACTCGATTAGGTCAATCTAGAAAAGAAAATGTGCATGTGTTTATTTGTGCTTTGCAACCTATAGTTCATCAAACTTACGGCGGTAAAAATCACAAAAATGTACTTTCAACATAGTGATAATTTTGGGGGAGGGAAACCCTGGACCAAATGTGTAGCTTATTTTGATAGAGAAAATCTTGAACTTTAATTTGGCACAAAATTGAGCCTAATTGGTTGCAAAATAAGAAAATTAGAAAGCTCGCCATATTAGACAAAATCAGAACTTGCCATTTTTAACATTTTTTTCTGGCCCTAGTTTTCGTCAGAAAAATCGAGAAAAAAAAATGATCTTATATCTTAGGTATCTATCTACTCATATAAAAAAATTGAACAATATCCGAGATATGAGAGCATATGGCACCAGGTGATCTGGCGTGGAATGAGCCAATAACATACATGTATGAGTAAAAAAATATGAAGAGGAAAACAAAAAGACAAATGGAAACCTAATGGCAAACTTTGCTCGGATAATTAATCGTACTGACTGACTCAGTACAGAGGGAGATGAAAAGAATGTACCAGCCCCTGAATAATTTCATACTTTACTAATATAAATATATATATATATATATATATATATATATATATATACTACGATGGACAAACAACACTACAGACTGATACATTTCCTTTGTCCTCGACTATACAACAGCAGATAAAAGACCTTTCCCTTTAAGGCTCAATCCAAGTGGGTTTTCCCGCCTTTTTCGATTTATGTCAATTATTCAAATTTCAGTACAAGAAACCAGAAATTATCTTTCACGAAACAAAGTTCGTGTCCTCCTTCAATAATGAGTACAATTAGTATTTATTAAATGCTAGTAGTAACTGCAGGATTGTGTGCAGACACTTTGGAAACATTATTCTGTCCCAAAAGTGTCTGCACACAATCCTGGGTTTACGATCAATATTTTATTAAAACTAATTCTACTCATTATTGAAGGACGAAACGATCTTCGGTCTGTAAAAGTTAATTTCTGTTTTCCTCTACTGAAATTTTAATAATTGACGTAAAACGAAAAAGGCGGGATTGGGTTGGACTGAGCCTTAACAGGATGTCTTTTACCAATAACTATAGAATGCATTGAACTATTTCAGTACAGTTTTCTGTTACTGAGAATTGCGTTCTCTTTAAGAGGCCTCCGTGCCTACGCTGAGTTGGGTGTATGAGTTTTCATATTTTTAAGGATGCTGGACAAATGACAAGCAACAAAAAAATAGAATACCCGTAACTGCGTACGCGTATGACGTCATCCATTACGGGTGTTCTAATTTCTCAGCTAAAATAAACAGTGCGAAAATCTCTGATACCTCATTTGATACACATTCACATGTATTATTGGGGACGCTTTCCAAAAATGTTATTATTGCTTGTCATTTATTCAGCATCTTTTAAAAAATGAAAACACACGAACAAACACATACACCAGCCGACGTAGCTCAGTGGTAAAGGGTTAGCGTAGCATTCGGGAGGTCGTGAGTTCAATCCCTACGGCCGACCATCCTAACTGAACCTTTTCCTCAGGTCACACCAGGCAAATACCGGGATGGCACCTTCAACATAGACCCTGGCCGACATCTTCCCGAGTTCTTTCCCCTCCCTTATCCTGGCCTGAGCCTTAGATGCCTAAAGGACATAAATAAACTTCAAATTCAAATGTTCAGCCTCTATAAGTTATTGAAAACAAAACACAAATCGGTTAATTCATTCCGGTGTCATTGACAAAAAAAAAAAAACTGTCAAAGAAGAAAACCATCACGTGTTCTGATTAGCCAACCTTCACAATTTATAATTCCTAGCAGGGTGCTTATTAATACGACAGGGAATCAGGAATTTTGGTACACATTTATTAGTTGAAAAACATGTTTAAAACAATTAAAACTTGCAATAATATTTAAAAAAGAATTGACCTTACCCTCTTCAAACTATATCCAGCATGGAAAATGATTGGAGGAAGGATAATGTTGAAAAATATTTCGGGATCAAAAGTTGCCTGTGAATAAAATAAATACAAATATGAAAATATGTTTATAATAAGGAATTCTGCTACTCTGAAAAATCTTATTTAACACTTCAACGATAAACATGAACTACTACTATGGAAGTAAATATCAGATGT
>JAGDQP010032361.1:0-21163 GCA_022664845.1 Lepisma saccharinum | reverse complement strand
GTACCTTCAACTTATACCCTGGCTGACACCTTCTCGCATCCTTTCCCCTTCTCTATCCGGGCCCGGGTCTTAGATGCCTGAAGACCACAAATAAAATATTCGAATTCGAAGTCCTAGGCTAGTTTTCCAAGGTCTCCCTCAGATTCACCAGGGGTATGCCGCTATGTTACACAGTGTTCGATTTGTAGCAGAGGATGGTTGGGATCTCGCCCTCTGCAAAAATCTTCCCTGGCTCGGTTTACAGAAATACATTTCTAGCCTGGGATATGGACACCAAAATGCCGTATAATACATCTCTCACTAATTCATCCCCCTCTGGAAATTACAAAAATCGAACACTGATGTTATGGTAAATAAGGCTCTGGTTAATATTTTCCTTATCTTCTACCTAACTCATCCCGACCTGAACTAATTATGACAGAAGCTCATAAATAAATTTAATCCGAAGCAATTATTACGTATTTTTGTTTGCTCGTTTGTACTGTCAAATAGTTCCCATTTACAGCCGAAGAAATTTCAACTAATTATTAACTTTTAATCATATTTGTACTAACTATTCGCAAAGAAAATATGTAACTGAATTCTTAAAGCGCCGATAATTACATAGAATAGTTTTCTGATAGCTATAACAAGGATTAGAGAGTATATAGGATCAGCAGCTGAAGACAGTTGGGAGTATGAAGTATAGATGGGAATAGTATCGAACTATAGTCGTGCCATCTTACGAACAGTATGCGTACTAAAACCTGCTCGAGTTTGGACCGTTGTTACTTGACAAAAAACACAATGTGGCTAGCCGGTGACAAAGAACTTCGTTCCTATTCGGGAAGAACGCGTCCACTTTCGCAGTTAGGTTCACACTACCCAAGTAGCGCCAGAGGTAGGACCGCTGCTCTTTCGGGTTCCTTGAAGATGTTGGAGCGACTTTTAGATTATTTGTATATATATTCTACAAAACAATCCACTAAGAAACCTCACTAATGCCAACACATTATTAATGACACTATGCTGCTTCGTGATGTCGAAATATTGACAGAGAGAACAATTCCCTTTTATTATTTCCCAAAGACAAAGACCGGCTCTAAATTATGAACGGTTGTTGACTGGGTAGATTGTGCTGCCATCTTTTGAGAGTAGAAAGCAAGAAGCTGATGCACTCCGGTCACTAGGTGCCACTACCATGAAATATTGCTCTTAGTTCAAACTATTGTCGTTTATGCGACCTCGCGATTCTAACACGCACTAATCCTTGGTGAACTACTCTACTAAGTTCTAACAGCAGTCTATAACTTACTACTCAGATAACAAGCTACAGAAAATTAAGTTAGTCTAAAATGGTGCTTTTACACTTTTTTAAGTTAGGGATAAATAAGTCGCATTTAGAAAAGTTTTTTCTAAACTATTTTAAAATAGAACTGCAATCACTGCTACGAAAAAGTAGCAGTTTTACCCATCACTATTTAACAGTGTGTAGGATTGATTGAACGTAAGTCTACGTGACAACATTCAGCGGCACACCGCTCTGCAGACAAGTTTCAACTTCTTTTCCGTTTTTCTCAATACTGGCAATAGGTAACAGACGTTTGTTTGCGCATACACATCAGTTTCAATTGTTCCCAGCTTGATACGTCCACTACGTGGCGCCACTATCGTCTTAGTTTTTTTTATTCAATCTACACGTGTCCATCTGTTCTTCTTTCGTCATGAAGAAGGCCTTTTAAAGCCCGAAATATCGAGGAAGTCTATTAGGAAATTACTATTTGTTCTTTTCATATGGAACAAATAGGCTGCAGGTAAATTCCTTCCTTTTTATCGTAAATTTACCTTCAATTGCCCTTCCGGCTTTCTTTTGTGTTAGTGATATATATCTACCTTACATAATATAAAGGAAGATATACAGGAACGTCACAAACAATAGAATTGCGGCAACGTTTCGCAAAAGCGTTTTTATATGAGGGGAAAGAAAATAGACAGAGAGGACTGGTGGTACTAAGGAATCACCATGTTGCCATATAGTGTGTTCCCGAAATAATGACAAACCTCGGGAGGTGTCGGCCAGAGCCAAAGCTGCCCAAAAGCCTTAAAGAATATTCAATTTGATTATACACACAAAACAAGAAAAAAGTTTCTTTGAAGAAATTTTGAAATCATCTTAATTTCGGAGACACAGGCGTTCAAATTTAGGACAGCATCGTTACTAATGACGTAAGCTGTCTCGACTTAGTAAATTACAATCGAAGAAGAAGCCAATACATTTATTTAAACAACGTTTATCGTTGAAGACTGGAGCTACTGGGGGATTTCTATGCTTGCCTTATTAAACTATATTAATTCCTTGACAATGAAATTCTTATGTCCTTAAACTTGCCTATGCAACACTTTCTCAATGAACAACACTGCTCACATGGATGTATTGGGTATTACTGTGATTTGCTACCCCGACACCGCTTACATTACTTGTCGAGACATAACGTCATTTGTAACGATGCCGCCCTAACTTTAAGCACCTATAGCTATGAAATTAAGCACATTTCAAAATGTTTTCAAAGGACCTTTTTCTTGTTTTGATGTAAATACAGATAAATTAAAGATATTCATCAAATCTTCGTATTACTTCAATTTATGGAAATTTAGTTTTCCTCTTCTATTCTTCGCGCAGTACGATGTATATCTGAATCAAGTTCATATCACCATAAAAAATGTTGAATCAAACAACAATGTTTTGGGACACACAGACACAGTGTATCAATCATCTGAACAAAGAAACAAACAATTACAAAATAAAGTACCGTAGCAAACTAACCTTAATTTCCAAGCAGATTGTTGGTACATCCAGCGCCTCATTTTGAAGCAATTTTTTCCAGAGAAAAGAACTCGTCTGAGTGCGAAACCCTAAATGAGTCCTTTTTTAAAACTTACTACTCAGGTGACAGGCAAAATCTAGGATCTTATTTGATGTGTTTTCATTTCATGCCCGTCCTCGTGTTCTACTCTCTTGTCCCTTATCCACTTATAAAACCAATCTTATACACCAAAGTTCTATCACAGTGACATCATGTAACTCTATCTAAGCAATGTTTAAAGCTTAACATTACGTTCACATGACCATATGATGTTAACATTGAGAATCAAAACGTAAGCAAGTCTTGGACAGCTTCTTCTAGTAAGTACAACTTTATGTTCGCAATTTGCTAATCTTAGTTATTAGAGGCACAATGAGAATATTGGTCCTAATTTTCGTGGATTCTCTCACCCACATTCGAAGGTACGCCCAGATTCATAGAACATATCGACGGAAGAATTTTCTCAGTCTAGAAAGTAAGAAAAATCCGGCAATACACACCGAACCTATATACTACTGTATACGGTAAATATACTAGAACATTTAGAATATTAATGTGTACAATTAAGGTTCGGTTTTACTTCATTATATGGTATCATGGATTGAACACTAAAAAAATCTTCACATTGGACATTTTCTATGGATCTGAATGTACAGGATAAAAGCGAGGAAACTGTAGGTAAGGTAAAAATCATACCTAGTGTTGTGCCACACATTATCTTAAATAATCACATGCCTGTCTGATCATCTCTTCTAAGTCATGTTCAAAATCGAAACTAGAGTTGCAATAAGTCACAATTTCAAATTCTCACAGTTCTTATCAGAAACCAACAAGAACAAGGACTAAAACTACTGCACCTCTGAGGTTCTGTGGAATAGCTTGGGTAAGTAAATTAGGTGAACATATTTGTTCGAACAGAACATTCATTTATCATTTTCAAGCAACACGTTTAAAAATCTTGACTGCTTTATTAAAAAATTCTACAAACAATGTGTCTTAATAAATACTCATAACTTAAAAAGTCAACAACAGCCTTTATAACACTATTATATACAGATATAGACCGTTAACAAAATGACTGACAAAACAGGATCTCCTTGAATTTGTCAAAATCAGATTGAGAATTGAAATTTAACAACAAAAGGAAATTAAACCAGCTGCACAATGCGCAGTTACCAGTTAAGAGGTCTACGAGAACTTCACAGTCATACAATATACACCCTATTCAATGCCAATATGGCATTTTCACCCTAAACTCACAGCAACACATGTGCTGCACATTATTCTCTTAGGTAACATGATACCAATTTCTCCTTAAATCTACAATGACTTTCGGAAGATGTAAAGAATGGTTTATCACCTTTTTTTCCTATCATTCGCGCTGCAAAAGTACAAAAGTATCGCATTATTTACACAAAGCCACACAAAACACATGAGCTCTTTCTCTACACCACCACTTCTTCTTGTCACATCACGGAGCACTGAGAAGGATCCGATGGCATTCCAGGGATCTGAGGATTCCCTTGGTCGTCGAAATTCATTACAGGTCCTACATCTCCGACCAATTCTTTCGGAGGCTGTCCACAATCTTGCATCTTTCAAAGAAAATAAAGAAGTTATTAGTAGGACTTTCCCCCCAATGACTCGAAATTAACTTTTGACATTGCAAATACTCGAGATTATCTAAATATCCCGATACATACAGCACTTTTATAAATAAACTTTTTTTAAAAGTAATACCACATTTAACTACCTTATAATATAAAGTAATCTTGCGTCAAATATCGTGAAATATATAAGCACGTCTTATATCTTAGACTTCAGCAGTATTAATACAAGCTTAACATCACAGGCAAGATTTCAGGCATATAAGGGGGTTAGAAAAAAAAGAGACAAATGCGTACTGGACTACATTCAGACATGAATTATATGTACGAAAAAAAAAAGTTTTGTAACTGCACAAAACAAATGACGTAAGTAAATATTTATTTACTTAAAAAAGAGATATCTAATTCCAATATACATATATAAAGCTGCGGAAAGCGTCTCCGCAAAACTGATGTATGTTTTTTGCCAGATCCACACAGAACAGGGGACCGTATTTATTAAGCTTATGTATGTCTTACACTGTAAATGTCTTTTTATGGAGCTTGCTTCTATATTAACTGTACTATTTCAAATCTCGTAATACAGAATATTTTGAAAATACGTACATTAACATACATATAATAATGAACATATGTAAAAGATTTTCCACCCCCTAATCACCTATGAATGTCGAGAATGTTTATATGCAGTTTGAAATCAAATAATTTTATTTCAAGGAATAATTTTGTGCGCGCGATTGTACATTTTCAAGATATATATACACACAAAATATTTATGTGAATAGAAGCTTTAATTTGGTCCAATGTCACTTTAGAAGTTCATTAAGGTCATAAGGTATCATGATAAATATGTGAAAGCATGAGTCGTAACATTACCATCTTGTAAAATCATCATCGCTATCTACCTCAACTATCACATACGCATGAAAAATCGCAATTTCCCCCAACCTTCAACACTTACGTTTTCACGTTACTATATCTTTCTAGTCTTTTCTCCCTCCTCCGAATGATCTATAATCTCAACGCTTTCCTATGGAAAATACTATTTCACCATACTCAAATACTTTGGCTTTAAGACTCAATCATCTGACATTACTACAACTGTATCAGAAAACACAATTACATTGGCAACATTTTCATGTAACTTCATTATGAATTTTATTTATCGCTTTTAGGCATCTAACGCTCAGACCGGAATAGAGGAGGGGAAATGATGCGGGAAAGTATCGGACAGGGCCTTGGTTGAAGGTACCAACCCAGCATTTGTCTGGTGGAACTGAGGGGAAAAAAATCACTCATGATGGTCGGCCGCTACATAGCTCTGAAATATTATTTCCTGTGGTCTTCTTTAATAACTGATACAATTTGCCCCTTCAACCACCAGACTTCACAACTTGAACGACTATTTATTGTGTTCAAAAGTGCTTTTAATATGTATACGTGTATTTGGAAACGTAAATAATGTGTGAACACAGTATAACATATGAAAAGAAAAGATCAAGATTAAGTATTTACATTGCAACTTCGCAATTCTTGGAACTATGTTAGTAAATTAAAAACTTTAATTAAATGTTGCCCGGTTGTATTAGGTATTTCAATAGCAACGCATCTTATAAGCTTTCAGTATAGCTTCGAATCTATTCTCAAACAAAAACAAGGTTAAGGAATAAACTAATGTAAAAATAAGAGCATGAAGACAAAATATCCGGCATCATCCATGATGTGCTTCCTCTTATAGAAGTGTAGTAGTGTGGAAACCGTTCCTTTGGTTATATTTTGTATCTTTTCTCACATTATAATGTTTCTCTAATAAAACTCATTCTTTCTAGAGCAAACCCGTATCCAAATTTAATTATCATTGTTTTACCAGACTGAAGTAACTTTCTTACAAAAGAATAAAATTAAATTTGGACATAGGTTTGCTCAATAAAGAAAGGGTTCCATTTTTCAAAGACTCGGATGTGAAAAGAAAAGTAAAACACATGGTAACCTTGCTTCTTCACAACTGGCAACACTGGGTCAGAATTAGTTCACACTCAACTTCAAAATAAGAAAGGACATCATGGACAGTTGCTGCAAAATAAGCTGGTAAGTTACACGTTAATTGTGTCCATTCTCTTATTTATATCTTTAATATGGTTCTTAACCTTTACACGCCGAATGGAAAATATACTGTCCACAGTAACGTCATAGCTCCCCACCTAATTGACCCAGGAGGATAATTTTGGTTTCAAGTTAATCCTGAGAGGACTATTTAACTGGAGAAGTTCATTCTAACCGCAAGGGGAATACCGCAGGGAGAGAAGGGGAAAATTTTTCCGTTTTTCAGTCCTCCCCCCCCCCTAACTCGTAGAACAAAGTGATGTGTAATCACGAAGGTGGGATCAAATTGGAAACAAGGGATGACATTACTGATATACAACATTTTGTCTGCATACTCCCAATGGATCATGACGGGCTGGGAGCAAAGTTGGCATATTCTTGAAGGCGCCATTTTTTGCAAATAAATTGCACCATTTTTTTACTTTCTTTGTCGTCGTCTTCTACAAATTGGGCACAATGGGCACCACGAGGTATCATTTATAGCAGTTGAATAAACATGGGGACTGGGGTCTCGCAATTGAATGCCACTTTTCTCCTTTGAAATTAGTCTTACAGGGTGTTCATATAGCAATTCCGGGTATTCATTTTTTTCTCACCTTGTAATGCACCAATCTCTCTTTCCTTGAAATCCCTGGTCGGCTTCTACAGGTTAAGCGAATTCGAAAGCTTGGAAATTTTGACTTCACCAAGAAAGAGGTTATCAATAATTCTCAATGTAAGCGTAATGATTATCTTATTGTATGTTACCGAGAATATACGATAATTACATGAACTGCACATGAACAAACATATAATAGTTAACAGATTGCGGCGCGTTATAATAACCGACAACACTAGAAGAGGGATAAGAAAAGGACGTCATATAGCTTACTGACGGTTTAGATCGGGTTTCAGTTTTGCACTGAAAATCGTGAATGAAGGTTCTTTGCTGAAGGTGATGTGTTGGTCGAGGAAAGAAATCGATTACAACATAAAAGAACAGGTCAAAAGTGGTGTTACGTAACTGAGTGTGTACCGAGACTGGAGCTTCCGGTTTGTTCATGGTGGTTATTTATTCTACGGAACAAGGGACTGCCTGTTCCTCCTCACCTGCACATCAGAAGCATGGCAAATATGCAGGTTAGGATGTAAATATAAAACTTCCTTGGTGTTGTGTATGAACGATGATGATTAGGGTATAACCTTCAATAGAATAGAAATGATGCCCAAAGGACGGGATGTGTGAGTGCAGTGCTATAAAAATATCATTGAATTAACTAAACACACAGCTCGGACAGTAATATCAAAAGGCTCAAATACAAAAATTGGCAGAGATTGAAAAGATACTACTTACAAGTGCACAAGATTTATCCAGAAACAAAGAAATCACACATAAATGCATCATGTTCACCAAAAAAGAATAGTTACAGAGGAAATAGCAACTCGGATCGACTTAAGATGATATACTGAACGAAAATGACGAAACTGTTCTTTGTTGTAGTAACAATGACATTTAAAAAGAAAGCACTTCTACGAAATAAAAGTTGTCAAGCAGATGCTTATCTCAGTGGTTTTGCTTTATCGCTCGGTGCGGAGAAATAAGGAGAAAAAAAAAACCTCAGGAGGGCACTGTGAAATTGGCTTGAGGCTGAGTTACCCACACTCCCGTCCCTTATATAGAGATCTGTAAGTTCTATACACAGATTAGCTCTAATCGAAAATAGTTATTGGTCAACACTGGTGTCTCTCTCTTACCTTTTGCATCAAATCCAGTATTTTACTAAATCTTTCCTTCTTCACATCCTCAGGATCAGTATCTCCCTCAGCCTGTAACTCTGTACACACCTGCTTCATCAATTCGTATTGCTGAACGTACCTATTGTACTCATCTTCTTTAACCGTAGTTTTGTTGTCATCTAACCACTTCGGATACTGCAAAATATAATAATTGTTAGTACCATTACTCTTTCCTACGACACTTTTTAAAGAACTAATATTAGAAATATAACCACTATCCTTTTTTTTCTCTAAGTCTCCCACACTCCTGACACCTTCAACCAACATATTTAGACCACAAGCTTGCTGAGAATAACAAGTATAGCATTAAGTCTTCTTTAAACCAAAATACATGAAAGTTGGAGAGCCAAGTACCAAACTCGCAGTTAGGACCATTAACCATCTCTACATGTCATTCCACACCGCTTTAAAAATAATCTGTAAACTATGAGTCAAAGCGCCAGGAGAATGTTTTGCCGGGTAAAGAATGACAGGTAAAGACGGTTAATGGTTATAAACTTGTAATCTTCGTTTTGACGATGAGACTACCCTCACTCACACTCTTATGGCAACTCAAGACTAAACACGTATCGTCTATCATTTTTACACTGTACACTCAGATTTACAGGAGATTACCGATAAAATAATCAATGTTCAAAAACTGCAGAATATGGCCACACCAAACCTGCATTTTCTGCAGATTTAAAATTATGTATATATTCTGCTTGTCACTATTTTGCCAGATTGGGCCAGTTCTTGAACCTAGAAATCTTTCTATCGGAGAGAGTACGTTGAATAAGGAAGAGATGGTAGAAGCCCAGGCACTTCTTCAAGGTATCATTCCAGCATTTGATTGATACGATGGAGGGATATGAGAAAGAACCTCAAGTCAGGGCAACCCTGGCTTTCAATTTAAGTACCGCCCCATTACGGAGCCAGCACACTTCTCTTGAGCCACTCATTCTAAAGGAGAGAATACTTTCGAAACTTCAAGCAAGTAATTATAAGACAGATTGTTAAATATTTTCCTGTTTTATTCAACAACTTATGTATAATAATTCGCATTCAATGGATGTTAAGATGTACATACATAGTCTCAAACGGAAGCAATCCACTGAGGGATGTCCTACACGTTTGCACATGCTACCGCATCGAAAAATATTCACATGAATAGGGAAAGTTGACATGTGAAGCTTTTCATGCTTTAAATCTCAAGAGATACCGAGTACAACAATTATTTTATTTAGCGGTATTTAGTTTCTATTTTAGGATTCTGAAGATATACAGGGTGTAACAATAATGTGCGGCAAAAATTTTATGAGTTCATTGCTGAAATAAAAATAAATAAATAAAAGCTCCTATAAACATGGGTCCGATTTCGCTTCGTTTCCGAAATACAGTGTCTAACTTGGAGGCTAATGAACGTCGTACAATGGTAAAGCAAAAAATATCTGTCGATAAATCAGAAGTAATACACGTAAGCTAAATTATGTTTATGGAAATAAATGTATTCTGAGAGAAGGTGTGTTATAAATGAAAAATTATTAGGTTGTTAGTGTTGCCAATCTGGTATAATGTATTTTTTCAAATGATACTGCACGGCAAAAATTTGGGAGGTGATTACCGACATCAAAATAGTAAAAATATTCCTATAAAATTGGGTCCTATTTTTTATTGTTTTTGAGATACAAAAGGTGGAACTACCAACGAAGCAATTGTGTTACGGTCATTGATATCAAATAACCACTTGGGAAGGCAGCGGGGTTCCGATTCCTGTTGCTCGTCATACTAACGAAGGTTTTTTCGGTGGGTTCCTAACTTCCAGGTAACTGCCGGGATGATGTTTGGAAAATACATCCTGTTATTTATACCAGATTGGCAACACTGTCTACCTAATAACATTAACTCGTTACTTCTTACATCCATTATTCTAATACAAATTCATTTCCAACGACATAACTACATTTCCATGTAACATTTGTTATCTATCAACAAATATCCCTGTTTTTTTTATCAATGTGAGACTTTAATTGGGTTCCCCACTTCGACTCCTTTATCTCAAAAACGAGGAAAATCGGACACAATTTTATAGGACTATTTTCTCGGTAAACACCTATCAAATTTTTGCCGTGCAGTATCATTTGAAAAATACATTATACAAGATTGACAACAATAGCAACCAAATAACATAATCTCTTCCTTTGTTACACACCTTCTTTCAGGATACATTCATTCCCATAAACAGAGCTTCCATAAGATAAGATAAAATGAATTGTATGGGCGGTAACAGCACTATGGCTTACGCCCGTCCCGAACAGAGCTTTCATGTATTACTTCTGAGTTATTGACAGATATTTGTTTTACTATTGTACGATGTTCACTAGCCTCCAAGTTGGACATAATGTATTTCGGAAACGAAGTGAAATCGGACCCATGTTTATAGAAGCTTTTTTTCTTCTTCTCATTTTGATATCAGCAATCAACTCAAAATTTTGCCGTGCATTTTAGTTTAATGAATATAAGGAACTTGAAGAGAACCAGGGAAGCAAAAATTAGGATACAATTAAAATCACTATTCCTTTTCAAAGTACGAATATTTCAAAATGAAATATTAAATACAGGGTTTAAATATATCGAAGTAATGATCGAACTTATGGCGGAATCTTCCCGCCATTTCAATCTTCAGTCGGTTAATTTATTAAAAATGTATATAATCAGAAAATATACTTTCCGAAAAATATATTGGAATTTCAAACGTGAATCGCATTGCCGTTAAGGAAATGCGAATAATGACTTCAATGTTGTATTTCAAAAACATTTAGAATCGAAAAATAAAATTCTAATGTTACCTACGCGTTAAGTTCCGAACAGGATAGTTTGTGAAAAATATTTTTAGTTTACCTACATTCAAACAATTGATAAAATACCAAAAGATAAAGCCAACCTCAGATATCAGGCCGGGAACACCTACACACTGAACACAAAGACAGTGTAATTTCGGTGAGCTTGTATTATTAACGTTCTGAATGCTTCATATCGTAACACTGCTTAAAAAAAAAGAAAAACTTTCAGTTTGCGTAATTCTTTAAAAACTAGCTCTACCTTTTCTACAATATCTTTTAGCGCAGGAAGAAGTATATCCTTGGAAAGTAAACTCTGCATCATTTGCTGCATAAAAGGCAAGAAGTCATTATCGAGAGACGGATCGTTACCCAAACCCATATTGTTGAACATGCTCATTACTTCATCTTCAGATATAGGATTCTACAAAAGAAGAAAAAAATACATGACTTTCACAAACTACTACACAATGACCAAATTAAGCAGTACTTTTGTGCATATTAAAGATATAAGCAAGCATATAAAACTCAAAATATATTAACACATTGGTTCTATTGCACTAACTGATTACAGCTTTCTTACATATAGGTGGAAATAAGCTGAAATACGCACAACAAAACTGATCGCCAGCGCAGAATAGAATCCTAGCGGATAGTTCGACTGTGATCACTGGAAGACAACATACACAGGAATAGCTTTGTAAGTAGGAGACTGAAGTTTGGTTGCCTAATGAGCGTTAAGTTTGCACATTCAATCATGTAGGCCTCAACTTGTCCCTCCTTACCTCTTCACTATCGTCTAATCAAGTTCTACATATTTCTTGCTCAAGCCTATTGTACAAATAAATTTATTTTTACTATTTATTCTGAGTAGGGTTACATTAACTTAATACCATATGATGCAAACATTAACAGAAGTAGAGAGGAAAGTTAAAGAACTTTTACTATTAAGTATAAACATAAATTTAAAGAAAATGCGAGTGGGTGTAAACTAAACAATCTCTAAAGCTAGATGGCAGAGTTTCATTGTTATAGACTTGGATATTCAGAACAATCAAGCAATTTTAACAATGAACAAGAACGAAAATAAAATATTGACAGGGACAGAACTCTTTAAAATGTTAACTCTCTAGGCTTAAATTTGTAGGAGCAGCAGTGAAATTTACTGCAACTAAAAAAAATACATTAGAGACATACAGAGGTAGTGCTGCCATCTAGTGTTCGAGATCGTAGTTTTACACTAACCTTAATAGAAAATGGTATATTCCATACAGTGACCATATCACCTCACGGAAATATCGTCTACAAACGTGTAACGGAACAAAAAATTGAGGCTATTTTTTAAAAAAATGAAGCTGAGCATCACATAAGATCAGATACTATCTAGCAACAATCATAGAAGCTACTGCTTCTCTCAAGCTAAATGACTACATCATTTCTTATGTGATCAATTACAATGAATCCTCGTTAAATTAAAGGGGCTATAAATAATCACATAATATTGAAAATATATCAACATAGCTTTCTTACACAGTGGTGGAAATTAGTTGAAATACGCACCGAAAAATCATTAGCGCATAATAAATACTAGCAGATGGTTCAACAGAAATCAGTGGAAAACAACACATACAGGAATAGCTTTGTAAGCATAAACTGGGTAAGTGGGGGACTGAAGTGTGATTGCCTGGTAATGAGCGTTAAGTTTTTTGTGTATAATCACACGTAGGTTTCAACTAGTCCCCCTCCCCGCTTAGTACAGACTATATTCTTCATAAGCTCATTGCGCAAGCTTATTGTTCATACAAATTTGAAGCGAATAGTAACAGAAGTAGAAGGGAAAGTTACACTTAACGGTTTTTTATTGAATATTTACTTAAATTTAAAGGAAATGCGAGTGGAGACACATGAAGATTAATGCAAAAAAACGATCTCTAAAGCTACATGGTAGAACTTCTTTGTTATAGGCTGGGATATTAACTACAACAGTCAAGTGATTTCAACACTGAACGAAACGAACTAACTCTATGGCTTATGGAACTCGCAAGTTCATCGCCGCAGTAACAAACGTTTGCCATTGAATTCTGTCCTGGGCAATATCAAGCCACTTTTCATCACGAACACCTACTTCTCGAAGATCTCTTCTAATATTGTCCTCCCAACGACGTCTCGGTCTTCCCAATGGTCTCCTTCCATCCAGGATAGAATATAACCTTCGTTTTCCCCCCATCCGCGCTACATGGCCTGCCCACGTTAGTCGTCGCGATTTCATTATTTTTACAACATCTGGTGAATCGTACAGTCCGTGGAGTTCTTCATTATGAAGTCTCCTCCACTCTCCAGTCATCTCGTCCCGTATATCTTTCTCAAAACCTTATTTTCAAACACACGTAACTTATGTTCATCTTTCTCAGAACGCTAGGGTCGTACTCCAACTTTCGCAACCGTAAAGTATTACCGGCAGAATAAGCGTTCTGTATATTTTCAATTTCCTTGATATTAATCGCGATGTTAGAAGTTTTTGAACTGAATAGAAACATGAGTTCCCCGATACTAAGCGATTTTTTATTTCTTCCGTAACCTCATTTTTGTTTGTTACGTATGTTCCCAAATATTTAAATTTGTTTACTTTCTCTACGACCTCATCCATAATTCTTATGTTTTTATCTCCATCATTCCCTGTGTTTTGGCTTGTTATCATGTATTTTGTTTTATCTATGTTTACTTGTAGACCTATCTCAGAACACGCTTCTGCTAAGACATCGGTGTTCCTTTGTAGTGCATCTATATCGTCCCCTATTAAATCTACATCATCCGCGTATACGAACAGTTGATTCAAACCATTCAATGATAGTCCCTTTTTGTCCCCTTTAATTTTTAAAATCGCATATTCTAACGCAAAGTTGAACAGTAGTGGTGACAAGGCATCGCCTTGTTTCAATCCGTTGCGAATCTTGAAATTATCTGTCATCTATCCGTACACTAGACGAAAGTGAAAATAAAAACCCTAGGTTATGGTTTTGAACCATGGTTATGAACTCCCTAGGCTTCAATTTGTAGGAGCAGCATTCCGATTTCATACAACAAAAAATACATTAGATACACAAGGAGGTAATGGTGCCATCTAGTGTTAGAGATAGTTGCTTTATAGTTTAAACTAACCTCAATAGAAAATGGTTAAGTCCGACACAGTGAGTGACCATACCAGCTTATGGAAATATCGTTCACAAACATTACCATTGTTTGTGGTACGGGACATTTTTTTAAAAAAAAATAAAGTTGAGCATTAGTTCACATAAGATCAGATACTATCTAGCAACAATCATAGAAGCTACTGCTTCTCTCAAGCTAATTGACTACATCATTTCTTATGTGATCAATTACAAGGAGTCCCCATTAAATTAAAAGAGGCTACACGCAAGCGCATAAAACTGAAAATATGTCAACACACTGGCTCTATTGCGCTAATGTGACCACAGCTGTCTTACAAAGTGGTGGAAATTTGCTGAAACACGCACAGCAAAGTTGATTACTAACTAACTAACTAACTCTATGGCTTATGGAACTCGCAAGTTCATCGCCGCAGTAACAAACGTTCGCCATTGGATTCTATCCAGGGCAGTATCAAGCCAGTTTTCATCACGAACACCTACTTCTCGAAGATCTCTTCTAATATTGTCCTCCCAACGACGTCTCAATGGCCTCTTCGTAGTAACTGGGATAACATACAGGTAAATAGCTTTGTAAGCACCAACGTGGTAAGTGGAGGACTGAAGTTTGATTGGCAGGTAATGACTAACGAGCATTAAGTTTTTTGGGCACATTCCATCAAGTAGGTTTAAACTCTTCCTATCTCTTTAGTATAGACTACATTAAGTTCAATGTATTACTTGCGCATGCCTATTGTGCATATAGATTTACTATTTATTTCAGATGAGGTTACAATAAAGTAAATACCATTTGATGCGAACACTAACAGAAGCAGAGAAGGAAGTTATATAGAACATTTACTATTAAACATTAACATACATTTAAAGGAATTGCGAATGGAGGTCATATTAAGATTAGTGAAAAGCAACCATCTCTAAACCTACATGGTAGAGCTTCATTGTTATAGACTTGATGAATATTCACAACAACAATCACGCAATTCAACAATGAAGAAAAACGAAAATAAAAATTGGCACAGATAGAACTCTTAAAATTAATATGAACTTTTTTTTCTTTAAGTTTGCACTCTCTAGGCATAAATTGTAGAAGCATTGGAATTTCGCGCAACGGAAAACAAAAGGCACACGTAGATAATGCTGCCATCTAGCTTTAGAGATCTTTGCTTTTCACTAACCTTAACAGAAAATGGTATGTCCGACTGATCATATCACGTTACGGAATTATCTTTTACAAACGTGTAACAGGACATAAAAACCTACGACTGTTTTCTAATGAAGTTGAGCATCACATAAAATCAGATACTATCTAGCAACCATCATAGAAACTGGGGTTTCTCTAAAGCTAATTGAATCCATCATTTCTTACGTGATCAATTACAATGAATTCACGTTAAATTAAGAGAGGCTATAAGCAAGTGCATAAAACTAAAAATAGGTCAACATATGGTTCTACTACTAATTGATAACAGCTTTCTTATATAGTGGTAGAAATATACAGAAATACGCACAGCAAAATTGATCCCCAGTGCAGAATAATAAATCCTAGCAGCTGGTTCAACTGAGATCAGTTGAAGACAACATACACAAAAATAACTTTGTAAGTATCCGCTCGTTAAGTGCGGGACTTAACGAGCGTTAAATTTTTGTGGTTCCCCCTTACCTTTTCACAATCAACTACATCACGTTCTACATATTATACACATGCGCGTTGCGCAAGCCTATAGTACATATAAATATGCGAATACGAACAGAAGTAAACAGGTAAGTTGCATAGAACTTTTACTATTAAATATTAACCTAAATTTAAAGGAAATGAAATGAGAGTAGAGGCATTTCAAGATTAATAGAAAACAACGATATCTAAAGCCAGATGGTAGTAGAGCTTCATTGTTATAGACTTGGATATTCACAACAATATTTAAGCGATTTCAACAATGAGCAAAAACGAAAAAAAAAAAAAAAAAAGGCATAGAAAGAAGTCTTAAAATGGTTGTGAACTTTCTCCTATGAAAGTTGCTTGAATTTGTAGAAGTAGAATCTCAATGTACAGCGGGGGGAGATAGTGAGAGCATCTTTCTAGCGTAATGGCCATATACCTTACGTTTACAAACGTGTAACGGGGGACACAAAATTACGACTGGTTTTCTAATAAAGTTGAGCATCACATAAGATCAGATACTATCTAGCAACAATCACAGAAACTAGTGTTTCTCTAAAGCTAATTGACTACATCATTTCTTATGTGATCAATTATAATGAATCAAAGTTAAATTAAAGGGGACTAAATCAAATTTCCAAGTGTCCGCATGCAATTCACACTACGTAGTTCATAAATGCTCTAAAAGAATGTCAGAACTAATTCGCACGAAGTGGAAGGACTCACCTTAACGTTCCACTTTGTCAGGAGTATATATATACAAAGAAAGAGAATTTTTTACGGTACTTAGCATATTAAACTACAATTACATTATACATTCACTGAATACACTAATTGACAACAGAACCATCCTGACTGAGGTTATTTCCTCAGTCACACCAGGCACATGCTGGAATCGTACCTATAAAATAGGCCCTGGCCGTCCACCTTCCACAATCCTCTCCCCCACTCTATCCCAGCCTGAGCCTTAGATGCCTTAAAATAAATTCAAAATTGACAATAGAAAGTAAAACATATACGTAAATTGTCCCAAACGATAAAAATTATGTTTCTTACCGAAAGTCCTTGAGCATTATCAGACAAGTTTCTAAGTGTTTGGGCAATTGTAGCTGAAATATCACCGTCACCTGTTTCTTCCACAACGGCCTTCGCTGTTGCTTCCGCTATTTTCTGAAAACTGGCCCCTAATTCTTCAGGATTAATTGCTTCTGCACCTCCAGCGCCTACAGAAAAATGTAAAAATAAATAAATAATAATAATAAAAAGGTAAAGGAGAAAGACTAAAGATATAATGGTGAAGAGTCATAAAATCAGTTCTCGGGATTAAACAAACTATGCACTGTCTATTTTGACCACAGTATCATTACCATCTTGTGTAAAACTATATAAAACCCTAGGATAGTTTATTTTTTTTAATTTCATTTAAACTCTTCAAGTTTCAGCGTAACTGACACTATTGATTTGTTTCTTTTATTAATACGGAATTGCCTCAAGTATTTTAAAACCCAAAAGTAAACATTTATTAATACAACAGTACCAAATTCTCATATTTAGCCAAGACTGAACATAGAAGGACAGGAATACATGGAACCCACAATAAAAATCATGCTTTACTGAAAACAGCAATACGGTTCCAACAGTACCAAGAAATCCCATTCCAGTCAAAACAAAGCAAACGTACTTTAACAGCTGGGTCTTCTTTTAAGCATTTACCAGACTACTCTCCTGTCGTTCTAATATGTAAGGAACTTCCAAATACAGAAGACCACCACCTCTGCCTAATTTCTTATAAAGTGCTCCCAAAACTATCTCAAGAAGCAACGTAAACTGTTTATTATTATTAAGTAATCAATTATTGACAACAAATACACTTCTATCAGCGAAAAATTAACATATCTATCGACATTAGATCCAGGTTTCCTACAAGACTTTTTCTCAGATCGTAGTTCGGAAGAAATATTGACCGAACTGATGTTTCTTAACCATTCAATAATGTGACAAGACAATACACAGATACGAATCGAACCAGAAATTCCCCAATGCGAAGCACATGCGTTTATTATCTTATTTTCACAGAAAAAACGTTTTACAGCAAAAGGGCTTACAACATTCTTAGGCCCAGAGATGATGAACAAAAACAGGTAAAGAAATAAAACGAACATACATATTATTAAGTCTTTACGAATCATCAATCTACTGTGAAGGATCCATTGAAAACCAACCTCACGAATAATAATCGATGTAATTTACAAAAACACTAATAATTACATACTTCAAATAAATAGCTTCTTCTTTTTCTTCTTACAAATTACAACTTCAATACGACTATACTGTTTAACAAAAGAAACGTCATTTGTTAAAAAAAAATGCAAATTAAATTAATTATTCTAGTCGTTGCTGAAAAATAAAATTTTAAACAAGTGACAGGTCTTCTCTTCGTCCCAAAGAAAATCCCAGTGAAACTAAATTCGCTAAATTCTATATAAGCAACAAACAAATTTCATTTTCCAGTAATTCAGGCCATTACAGCCGGTTTTCAACACTTAATTTGGGAGAAAAGCAAGGAAGGTATCATGTCTAACCATTTCAAAGCAGTGTCCCGGCATTTCCCTGGAGTAACTGGAAAAGTCAGAGAATACCTAAACTATTTGGCTGGCGAGAGCACGATTTTCCACCTAGTGCTTCCCTAGTACCGATCCATACGCAGCAACCATCGGCACTATACTACGGGGACTGGCTACGAAGAGAATAAGATCTCGTGGTAATGCCCTGTTACTTGGAGCACACTTTTAAACAGGAAACTGAAACAAGTTGCATACTTAAGATCATGTGAAACTTAAATTGAAGGGGGAGGGGTGGTAAGGATCCTGTATCCAAGAAATTTCATCACAAATTAAATCATTCGACCTCCACACAATTACCCTTTACAATCCATCCACCAAATGTCAGACCTCTTATGTCACCCACAGTGCAGAAAACTAAGTGATAACACGTGTCGCAATATATTTTATTGGGATGCACGATGGTAAGCGATACCAACCACAATTAACTTTGTACAATACAAACTCCATACCTTGCGCCAACAACGACCTCATGTTCTGTTCGAAATCAGTAGTCGCCTGCTTAATAAATTCTTCCGTCCACAAAGAATCTGTCACTTCACCATCGCTGGACGTTTTAGTACCAGTACTAACTGCTTGATTCTCTTTGCTTTTGTTTGGCTGTCTGAGAAGTGGTTTACTGAAGTCTTCCAGAGCATCTACGGAAACACACAAAGCACGTACAATCAATAACTTTCCCACTAATACATCAAACACTTTTATTAAACTCCTCTTCGCTTAACTACCAAAATACTGACACTATGAAGTTCGATCATCGTTAAATATTACGTGAAATGAGAAACAGGGGACATAAAGTACGTATTTTATAGCACTACCAATCTTATCAAGTAATATCACATCCATATCCACAACATACAGTGTGTCCCTAAAAGTTTTGTAAAGTAAGCCAAATAGCAAATAAACGTTTTACTAACACGTAGCACACTTAACAATGTTATAATTATTGTTTTAATTTGCAGACAGGACAATGAATCTATATGAACGAGTTTACGTCGTAGTCTGCAGCAGGATTAAAGACATGAAATACACTGAAATCAGGAAAAAATTCATAATAAAAGACACTAAAGACCAGGCCCCTATTTCATGAACAGTCTCCACCTTCTATAGGGAGACCAGACATATTTGTTTTAAGAGTATTAAGGTATAGGCACCAGTTCTCGGCATGTTAAGGTCGATTTTGCAGAAAGTGCTTTCTGTAGATCTATGTGTAAGAAACAACCTTATTTTTTCACTTCATTAGCAACTTCAGGTCTCTGGCGATAATGTAATAGCATAAAACTATTCGGTAATTTGCATTAAGAGTGATAGGATTACGTTCCTTTACAACCCAAATTTTCCTCCAGTAGTCGTCACCCTAAATTTTGCTGTTCCCCTATAGTCGCCACCCAAAGTACTACAAATATTCGTTTGGAAAATATGTATTGTATCCTCTTTTTTATCTTCACTGGATCTTAACCTGGTAAAATAAAGCGTGCTTGAAAGGAAAGAAGCACGGAGGGCTTACTAGAGATTCTTCTAAACAAACTTGAGATTACTGCCGGTGGAATATGTAGGAATTTAAATCTTAAATTTACTGACGGCTACTGGAAAGAGCAATGCTATCGCCATGAAATTTTTATGATTAATTTAACATCACATTAAAGTAAATTTAACACTTTTGGGAGTAAAAATTTTAAGTACAAATTTTTCACCAGTAATGTCACCCGTGACGAGCATTGGTACAAAGTATATTTGACTTGCACCAGTAGTCGTCATCCCCACCCCACCCCCACTCCAATGTAGAGAAAGTGACATTTAAATTAAAGTGTAGTACGGAAAACATTGTCATGAAACACATTTATTCCACATTCATCAATTTCTGCGAAGTAAAAAGTGCAGAGTGAAGACTGTTCATGAAATAGGGCCCAGGCAACTCGTGATATACGGGAAAAAAATATTGATGAAGAGACTAATTCAAGTAGTCTATACAGCAAGTTTAAAAAAAGATAAGCACAGTCGGACTTTCGTTTCTTACTGCAAAGGTTATTTCCGTCGAACTCGGCTGAACTTAATGGCATGACTTTCATTAATGCAAAAGTAAGCTGAGCTTAAAAGGATTTGTGTATAACTTGAGGATATGTAAACATATAAAGAAACAATTAGTTATGCATAAATATGCACAACAAACACCCTCTTAAATTTCAAATTTCAAAATTATTTTATTTCGATAAAATACTTGCAAATACCATATTCTTGGGTGGATAGAAAATAGAGACAAGAAAATGGATATTCTTGGGATTACCTTATTAAATCAGTAACAAGCGGAATCAACAGTAACTAAATCCGTAACAAGTAGTCAAGAAGTTCAAATCTAACAAAAGCTAAATTCTTAATTTACGCCAGACACTACGAGGCTGAATTCTCAAGTATCTATTCATACACTCATATGCGGACTTATGGCGAGAGAATATTTAACGAACTGAAGACAGAAAACAAGCTCCTTATTTTCTTACCATCAAGCAGTTCGTCAAGTTCTTTATCACAATCATTAGATGCACTTTCTGATTGCTTAGTTTGTTTCTCTTTTCCAG
>JAGDQP010032360.1:0-11526 GCA_022664845.1 Lepisma saccharinum | reverse complement strand
CTTCTGATAAGAGCCAATCAGGAACCACGGAACTGTCTCACTGAAGGTTGTGTTGTGTATATGATTTAGTGTGTCTGAGGAAGCCGAGTGTTTTGGTAGTCGGCGAAAACGTTTACAAAAATTTTAATTTTTTAAAATAAAGACTATTTGTATTTGTAATAAGGAGAAAGAACTGTCAAATTCTAGTCTATACAATAGATTGTTCTGGTCACTGAACTGTTTGTAGGACATTCAAGGACAAATCAGTATTGCTGTATCTTGTCGATCGACCTTCAGGATGAATATTCTACTACTAAAATGTTTTTGTCCCTTCTATAAATTAAAGCAATCTTGAAACTGAATAATTTAACTACAACCCAGACTTGTGGTATTTTTCTACTATATGTACTCAATAGAAAGAAGACATGTAGAGATAGTCATAAGCAGGTTATTCTTACTGCTTTTCTATTTACTTGCTTTCTCTAATGTTAGGATCTGATGTCATTTTTTACATCTGTCTTTATCTGAAGGTAGGGAGGATTTCGAACAAAACAGCTTCTCATATATGTCAAGATCAAGTGTTGACCAATATCGATCAGCAATGTACCCAACTAAGATTAATTCAATTAATTAATTAATTTACTACTAAGATATTATATAATGTTTGATTACTATAACCAGCAAAAGCAATCAGTAACGGTCTCTGGTGTTGGCATCTGAGATTCAACCTACTTTTAAAGTATTTTGTATCTCTGAATGACTGCCAGCTAGTTTTATAGTACAAGAAATAACATTCAACTTTAAATGTGCATTCGGAATATGTTACTCAAACTATAGTTTGAATTTGGGAAATATTCACACAAAATGAAAGTTAACATGAGAAAAGAAAATATTGTATACTATTTGAAATTGAATGGAACCCTCTTCCTCCAGTCACATGAGATATCTATCAGTGACGAAGCATACATATAGGTATGAACTAGTTTTGCTAATCGGATTCGTATAACATAATAGAAAGAGCTATGATAAATAAGGATTGTCACGAAAGACAGTCAACATACCATCCCCTTGACTAATATATATATATATATATATATATTGTATTACATCTCCGCCATATTGAATTGCATAACAATTAGGCATTAATAAGATAGTATCTTCTTTTAAAGAAGGCCTCGTAGGATTGTATAGTGCATTCCAATAATCTAGTTGCTTCACGAAACTTAGGTAATACATATAAGAGTTGCGGTATAATGATTTTTCCTTGAAGCAAGCAACTTGTTCGTTAGTTACTTTATCCTGGAGAGAATAAAATTAGATACGTATACAAAAAATGGAAGCAAGGGCGTCTTTCTTTTATTTTGGGGGGATACTAATGTGTAACTTTGTTACAGACATACATAAAACATGTTTTAATGATTGTACTTGGCGAATAAGGGAATATATCGATAAAACTCTTTCACGAAGAACACATAATATCTTTTATTTTTAAGACTAGGGAAAATGCTATTAATACGATATAATGCAGAAACATACTTGACATTAGTTTGACTAAATATATTCAACAGGAATAACATAAGAACTTGTTTGGTTGCTAGCTGCAAGAATCCATAAGCAATAGAAGATATTTTACATAACAGGAGGGATTTTAGTTTCTGCGTTTACACTAACTTTGAGGCAATTTCAAAGATACGTCAAAGGAAAGCGAAAGTTGTATTCACTCACTTGATTTTGTGTAACAAGCTTACATATTATTATTTGTATATTAAAGAAGAGTACTTCCGCATAGGTTTTAAAGTTTGAACTTTTAAAAATGACTGACAGCTTATTGAATATTAGAACAGCGTACGTTAAAATTTTAGGTACAACTAACTTGCATGAAAAGACATTGGAGTCGGTATTGTGATCATATATTTTGAAAGAGAAAACTTTCATGTATATCTACGGTTTAGTTCGAAAGAATTCAAGATTGTTGTCTTATGTGGACTACAAATGTTCCTTTTACACCTCCTTATGCAACCAGAATAACAAATAATGTTATTTTCCCAGAAGCAAGGCATAGTTTCTGACTTTTAGTACCATGTTTTATTTGTCAGCATTCTACACATCTCAGCCTGGATTTGTGATTATTGCAGACACTTAACATATCCCTCAGCAAGGTGAAGCTATCCAACCGTAGGAATCCAGTTGCTAACATTCCACTACATGTTACGAGACAATATGACATCACAAGTACCGTCTAGTTAATAAATAAATAGGTTATAAGAAATTAGTGTTCGAAATTATAAGAAATTGTATAGACAGTATTATATAAGAAATCTAGGATTTAAATGTAATGTTTATGACCTGTTTTAATTATACTGCAACTAATTATTCAAACTGAGTGGATCAAATGCAGACCAATACACGAAAAGCTTTACATAGGATGCCTCCATACCATAACATAACTCATATTATATGCACAAAGCCAACTCATTGCATCAGAGAAAATATACTTGCATGAATTAAGCACAGCAGCCATACAAGAGATAGGTATTTAAAGTTTTGTATTAAATTAAAATATAGATTTAATTTGAACACATTTAGGCAACTTTGACCCAGGTCTAGGTTGTTTTAACAAAACTACATTAAGATATGTGAGAGTACCGTGAATTGAATCGTTTTTAAAACATGATACAGGACAATCTTTTCTTTAGTTTGAAAGAACTTTTGTGATGTTCTAATTGGGTAGAAATGCTAAAACAGAATTCAATCAGAAACCTGTAATTTGCGGACTAATTACAAAATGTTTTATTTAGTCTCTCTTGTTATACACTGCTTGGGATTTAGTTTAATTCCAAGTTTTGCTTGACTAATACTCAGTTTGGATTTGTAGGTTAGGAGTTTGAAGTATGATTACATAAACGTAATGGAAGAACCTCTGTTTATAAAATTGTAGTATCTTTTGTGTACTTGACTAATCTGCTAATATAACCAAATTATGCCTTCGTTGTGACTGCTTCATATAAATGAAGCGCGCGTAGTTTTGGTCAGGAAATGCTACTTCAGTTTGACATTGAAGAACATTGCAAGTATGAACAAATACAAAATGATGATTGCATTGTTGCGGCATGCTAACAAAGCCAAGTTTACTCCTTGTGTTTCAGGAACTTTTCAACAAAATCCATAACTACAGTAGAGTACCATTATCAGAGTTCAAATTGTCCCTTTTGAAAATAATACCTCGCTATTTAGAAGAGGTGCGTAGTATATTGCAAACGAAATAAAACTTTTTGCGTGCATTTCTTAAAAGACGCGCAAGTGAATTTTTTATTCTTTCGAATTGTTAATGCAATGACCACAGTGCTGCACCTAGATTTATTTTCGGGACCGGATACGAACTTTTGTCATGAATGCAATGAGAAACATTATCTAGGATATAAACATTCCTTGAACTTGCAATTACAATTTTTTAAGCGAACCATATGCATGGCTGTCAACTGTTTGGTTTTCAATGAAAGAAACTTAGTTATTTTTTTAATTTTGAATTAAAGTTGAGTGTGCTTTTTCTTTTCATAAAATAAATAATCAGAAGAACTATTCAGATTCTGTGTGTTTTACAGTGCGTAGTGTAACTTTGAAGGCAAATTAGTTTTTTCTTTATATTTAGGTATAAAATATTACATCTTTACCAACTATTTGAAATAGCTTTCCTTGTTTATTGACATTCTACTTCATTGTTTTCAAATTATAAAAGAGAGACAGACTTAACTTTTAAGTAATTATCTAATATCTTGTTACATTTTCCGGAAAATATTGCACCCAATTACGTTTTTCAAGATGTATTTTTAATTCGAATTGAGAAAATCTTCATATTTTGAACTGGAACTTTCAAATGCACTTCAAGTATTCATAGATACCAATACTAATATCTGAAACATGAGAGTGAACTCGTACACTTTTGAACATTAAGAACGGTAGAACTATGAAGTCATTCTATTATGATCTTTGAAATAAATGTGATAAAGTTTTGTTACAGGCAAACCTATATTTTGCAATCAGAATTTGCGAATAGCTAAAAGTCAAAGGATTTCTTTTACTTTCCAGAAGCATGTTTTATTAATTACAAAAGAAATACCTTCCTCATTAGATCTTTAATATATTTGTTATTCAGGCTCTCACAAAACTCAATCATGTCCTTGTATCTATTATTCTTTTCATAGGTTACAAGGATGCTAATTATTTTCAAAGACGAAAAATGGATATCTTATTTTCGAATACTAACAAGAAAACATCTCCACAACAGCAGAAAGAAAAAAGGAACTTGCATTTACTATGAAACAGAACTTAAAGTCGAAACTAATCTCTTTTGAAATGTTTCCTTTTCGAGAAACTTTATTATTATTTCTTTCATCCATAGTTTTGTTTTCAACTAATATGATGTTCGCTCTCTGTTTTGTCTTTCTGACTAACAAGAATTACAAGTCTTAGATTTCTTTAGTTTCCCTCGACATATAAATGTCTTTCCTGATTGGTCCCTAAAAATTGAACATTTTTCTCGATCAAATGATTGTTTCAGTTTACTAATGATTGTTTTCTAGAAACAACATAACATCTCGAAGAACGTCTAAACAAAATCGCAAATTTCATAACGTCTAAACAAAATAGAACTTGCAATGACAAGTCGTGAGGTCATCCGAGAAGTTGTAACATGTGCAGAACAGATGCGCAGTTGTTTTCTTTAATTTAACATGAACTTGACTCGCCTGCTGAAATAAAGGAAATTAAATTAAAATACTTTAGTTGTACGGGAAAGTTGTGATACACGTCTCTCAGGAACACGAGTTGCATTTTCAGATCATAACCGCAGGCCATTTTCCCCGGATCATTGTCTGTTTCTTCAAAATACGAAGTTGATATTTAAAAGAATTCAAAGAAGAAAATGTAAGAAGAAAACTCAATCACAAACAAAGTTGTATTTGTACAATTTTAACATAATCTTTACCTTTTCCTAATATACTAAATATAAAAAGCTAAATGCATCAATGCAAAATGAAGATGGAACCTGCATTTGTTGCTGGATAAAAGTACAAAACTCTGAACTTAGAAATTTAATAGTAACTTTTATTATTTTTTCGTATTACGGGAAACTCTTGTAATATTTCACGTGCCAAGTCTTGTTGCACCTCCATATTTTGATGAACACAATTTCTTCCATGTTAATTTTATGCTTTGGCTCCCAACTATAGTTACAGCTGACTGTAGATTCACTCTTTCGAGCAACTCTAACCAATAGTGAGAACAAACCATTTCCCTTGCAATTCAAGTGTCTAAGAAATAAGTGCTTCGTAATACATTTTAATTTTACAAACAAGATGTAAAAACGAACAACTTGCAAAGACAAACAAATTGTTCCATACTTTCTGATAAAAGAATTCCTGTCGTTGAAAGAAAATTACAAGTACGAAAAAGTAAAGACAAATACTTGACATTCATCAAAACTTAAAAATCACAAAACGTGTTACATATTTTCGTAAAAAAAATAAAGATGAGATCACAATAAAATAATTTCAAGACATAGAAAAACGAAAAATTCTGAAGACATACAAAACAAAATCAACTAGGAAAAAAAGCGTTTCATACTTTTGTAAAAAAAATAATACACAAACGTTGACATCATAAGAAAATTTCAAGACATACAAAAGAAAATTACAAGTCCAAAAAAGTAAAGACAAATACTCAACATATTCAAAGAATAAAACATCCGAAAACATGTTTCATATTTTAAAAAAATCAAAACAAAAGCTGACAACACAAAAGAGAGAAATTCTGAAGACCTGCAAAAGAAAATTCACTACAAAGAAATAAAGTTGAGTTCTAAGAAAACAACCGTAACATGCAAAAAAGAAACATTTTACATAATCAATACAATAGCGAAAGAATATTAAGCTGTTACAACAGTAGCTTCTGCATTCAGCAAGAAAAAAACACTTTTCATGGTAGGTTTAATTTAAGCAAATTTCATCTGGGACGAAAGTTAATAAAATTTACTTATGCAACACTGTTCCAACATCTCACCTGCAACACTGTGTCCCCATCCCACTAAACGACAGTAGTAAAAGAGGCGCTATTTTCTTCAATGTGTACGTTTCACAATTCATTTTTATAACAAGTGATAGTGTTTCCAACTTTTCAGGTGTTTTCAACTTCAGTAATAGCTTTTCTATTAATTAAATTTTACGATTTATTCTGAGTTCGCAACCTGAATAACAAGAAAATATTAATAAAGTAAATCATGAAGAATTGGAAACAGTATCACTGGTTATAAAAAATGAGTTGTGAAACATACGACTTGAAAAAATACCCCCTCCTTACCTACTATTGTTTTAGTGCGATGGGGACACAGTGTTCCAGGTGAGATGTTGGATCAGTGTTGCACAAGTATATTTTATTACCTTTCGTTCCAGATGAAAGTTGCCTAAAATAATCCTACCATGAAAAGTTTTTTTTCTTGTTGAATGAAGAAGCTGTTGTTGTAACAGCTTGATATTCTTTCGCGATTGTATTATGTAAAATGTTTTTTTTGATAAGTTGAGTTCTAAGAAAACAATCTTTTTTTCTTTGTAGTGAATTTTCTTTTGCACGTCTTCAGAATTTTTCTCTTGTTGTCAGCTTTTGTGTTTTGAATTTTTTAAAATATGAAACATGTTTTCGGATTTTTTATTCTTTGTATATGTTGAGTATTTGACTTTACTTTTTTTGCACTTGTAATTTTCTTTTGTATGTCTTGAAATTATTTTCTTATGATGTCAACGTTTGTGTTTTAATTTTTTTACAAAAGTATGAAACGCGTTTTTTTTATTTTAGTTAATTTCGTTTTGCATGTCTTCAGAATTTTTCGTTTTTGTATGTCTTGTATGTTTTTGTATGTTTCGTCTTGATATTATTTTATTGTGATCTTATCTTTCTTGAATTTTTTTTACAAAAGTATGTAACACGTTTTGTGATTTTTAAGTTTTGATGAATGTCAAGTATTTGTCTTTACTCTTTTGTACTTGTAATTTTCTTCGAACGACAGGAATCCTTTTATCAGAAAGTATGGAACCATTTGTTTGTCTTCGCAAGTTGTTTGTTTAGTAGAATTCAGAATTAGTTTACTTGTGAAGAACATACACGTTTCACTTTTGTTTTTACATTGTTGTTTGAAAAATTAAAATCTATTACGAATCACTTATTTCTTAGACACTTGAATTGCAAGGGAAATAATTTGTTCTCACTATTGGTAGCTATTGGTTAGAGTTGCTCGAAAGAGTGAATCTATAGTCAGCTGTAACCATCGTTGGGAGCCAAAGGATAAAATTAACATCGAAGAGACTGTGTTCATCAAAATGTGGAGGTGCAACAAGATTTGACACGTGAAATATTACAAGTTCCCCACAAAACGAAAAAATTATAATAAAAGATACTATTAAATTTCTAAGTTCAGAGTTTTGTACTTTTATCCAGCAACAAATGCAGGTTCCATCTTCATTTTGCATTGATACATTTAGCTTTTTATATTTAATATATTAGGAAAAGGTAAAGATTACGTTAAAAATGTACAAATACAAGTTTGTTTGTGATTGCGTTTTCTTACATTTTCTTCCTTGAATTCTTTAAAATACCAACTTTAGAGATTTCGTATTTTGAAGAAACAGACAATGACCGTTGAAAATGGCCTGGGGTTATGATCTGAAAATGCAACTCGTGTTCCCGAGAGACAGACAAAAAGCATATAGTACTTTTTATATATGTAAAAGCTTAATGAAAATGGGTTTTCGATTATTTAATTGAATGGTCTGCATTTTAGTTGCAGACCAAAGAACAAATTTTATTTTGTTAGGGAATACTTTACTGTGTTTCAAAATTAAAGTTTAGTATACGTGTGGGTAATGTGGACTCTAAAACCAACATCGCCATTTAAAAATGCAAAATTATGATACACAAGTATCTTTTTGTTAGTATTACAGACATCTTCACACTTTGTAAACATCCAGACTTGCATTGGAAATTTAAGTAAATCACCATTGCAATCTAAAATGCTAATGGAAACAGAAAACATAGGGTACAAATTGAACAGTAAGATTCGTATCACAAATGCAAACAAAATTCTTGACATATACTGTAGCATCTGAAATCTGATGATGATCATATCGTACGGTAATTTCTCGTTTAATAAAGAGAAACCTTTTATTGTTATTATGTTTGGATATAATTTTAAAATCTTTTGTATTTGTGGGTGGAAACATTAAATCGAAATATGTATTGTTTGTCCAATATTTTGTACAACTGTCACAGCCAAACAAATTATTATTATTTTTACTAAATGTAGCATATACATATGCTGTTTCAGAATAAATCGAACTAGTTTTAATTTGAAGGAAGTTGTAGTATTAATACAGAATCACGAAATAATAGGAAGTACGATTTTATTTTTTACCTTTATAGACATTAAAGGTGACACGATGAGGAAAAAGGATTGGGGAAGCTGAAGACTAGAGTATATGTTGATTGTTTGCATTTGCAGGAAGTAATTGCATTTAAAAGCAGTAAGGATTGTTGAGAGTTGCAATTAAACTTATGACATGTCGAATGCTACGCAAACACTACCACTCACTCACAATCAATCCATCCAAATATTTGTTTAATTAAACTATAGAAATTATAATACTATGAAATTAATTTTGGAAAAACGTTACGCAAGAAAAAACAAAGCAACCAATTGTGGAAAGACAAGGCATCTTTTATATAATTTGTAATCTGATATTTTCAGTAAAGAAAATGCAAAATGGATTTTTCTTTACATGGGAATAACATTTTGTTATCCATCGAGAGGCATGCCTATAAAATATGTTCTCTCTGTATCCTCTTAGAATAGAAATAAGAATCACAGCTTGCGAGTTGTGTTCCATATTTAGTCTTTTCTTTTTTACTAACAGTATGAAAAAGATTTTAAAACGAAAAAGATATTTTATTGCGTAATGGTAACGAAGTATTGGATTAATCTCTTGTAATTACAGATCATTGTGCATGAAAATTTAACAGTGCTCCAACAAATACTTTTAACGTCAAAGACATTTAAAGAAAAGTGCGATCACAAACTAAAACGTGTATTTGTAAATTTCTTAATGCATAAAACATAATTTTACATTTCTCTAATATACAAAATATAAAAAAGCAAAAACGCGTTAATTTTAAACTAACTTTCGAGAGCAGTGAAAACGAAATTTCCGTTCATCAAAAGATGAGTACAAGCAGCTTTGCAAATACAATTAATGATTGTGATATAACTATCATTTTAAAAAAGCTGTGACATCTTAACAAAAGACGTAATCTGTACAGAAGAGTTATGCAAGGGTTTTATCTAATAAAATTATTTAAGAAAATACTTCATGAGACGTTGCATACTAGAGTTCACAGGTAGAACGACTACTCCATTCTATATCAGTCAAACTTATATTTCTCTTATCGATTTTTACATTTAGCGTAGAACAGTTATGGAAACTTAGATTCACTATTCCAAACGGTAACAAAAATCACATGAGTTTTTGTAAACAATTAAGAATAAGTTCTTTCGTGATTGTCTAAAGTATCATTTTAAGTTGATACTGCAGAATATGAGAACAAAAAATAAAGTTAACACAAACAAAGAAAAATTACCACAACAAATGAAACAATTGCTATTACTTTACATTATTCTTTTGTGTTTCCGTAACTTTTAATTTTAACATGTTGTGCAACACAAAAACTTTATATTGACACGTGCACAGAATTTTCTTAAAATTAAGTTAGATTGACAAAAAACTTTTTAAACAAAGGACTGACAAAATGTGAGAGAACTTATTCGTGATGTGCAAAACTATTTTCTAAATAAAGTTATTTTGTACAAAAAAGATTTCATTTATGACATTTTCATGAAAAATTTTAGAAAAAAGATTGACATGCAATGCATCAAACTTATTGTTATGCAGAAACAAACTTTTTTCTCTCATAAAACTTTTTAGAAATATTTTTACCAACAAAGAAAACAAAAAAATGTTTTACACTTTCAAATACTGAATTCTGTTGAACAGAAAAATAAAAGTTCTAACTAAAAATTCATAAAAAGAAAACAAAAATAAGCTGTTCAGAAAAAAATGTACATGCAACGAAATACTCGACAATATAAAAAAGCAAAATGGTTTCATACTTTTCGATTTCTCATGCAAAATAAAAGCTATAACTATGAAATACACAAGCAAGCAAACATTTTAGAAAGTTTCTCAAAAGATAAAAATAAAATGTGTACTTAGAAAATACATTTGCAAACAATAACAGATCCAAATAAAACAGGTGCAAGAACAAAAACTATTTTCTTTTTATTAACAATGATTTGCATGGAAACACTTTCTCACCTTAGGTTATGTTATTATACTGTCACCTTGAGTGAAGGAGCAAGTGACTCAGTAAAATCACAACGCAATACTTTTTCATGTTACGTTAGTTTCTTTACATCTCTTCTTGAAGAAAAAAACAAACCGACTCAAGAAAATTCATATATCTACACTTCATCCTCAGGCATTGTTGAAATGCATAACCTTACACGGGCAAAAATCAAGCATTCATTATACTGTAATGCTGGGCTGCATAACCTCGCAGGGGTAAAAGGACACGCAAAAGGGAAAAGCCAATTCGAGTCGTCGAAATTTGTCAACCTTGCACTTATAAATTGATAAATTTCGACGATTCGGATTGGCTTTTCCTTTTTGGGTGTCCTTTTGCACCTGCGAGGTTATCCAGATCACCATTATAGTATAATGAATGCTTGATTTTTGCCCGTGTAAGGTTATGCATTTCAACAATGCCGGAGGATGAAGTGTAGATATATGAATTTTCTTGAGTCGGTTTGTTTTTCTTTAAGAAGAGATGTAAAGAAACTAACGTAACATGAAAAAGTATTGCGTTGTAAATTTACTGAGTCACTCCCTCCTTCATTGAAGGTTACAGTATAATAATCTAAGATGAGAAAGTGTTTGCATGCAAATCATTGTTAATAAAAAGAAAATAGTTTTCGTTCTTGTACCTGTTTTATTTGGATCTGTTATTGTTTGCAAATGTATTTTCTAAGTACACATTTTATTTTTATCTTTTGAGAAACTTTCTAAAAAGTTTGCTTGCTTGTGTATTTCATAGTTATAGCTTTTATTTTGCATGAGAAATCGAAAAGTATGAAACCATTTTGCTTTTTTATATTGTAGAGTATTTCGTTGCATGTACATTTTTTTCTGAACAGCTTATTTTTGTTTTTTTTTTATGAATTTTTAGTTAGAACTTTTATTTTTCTGTTCAACAGAATTCAGTATTTGAAAGTGTAAAACATTTTTTTGTTTCCTTTGTTGGTAAAAATATTTCTAAAAAGTTTTATGAGAGAAAAAATTTGTTTCTGCATAACAATAAGTTTGATGCATTGCATGTCAAACTTTTTTCTAAAATTTTTCATGATAATGTCATAAATGAAATCTTTTTTGTACAAAATAACTTTATTTAGAA
>JAGDQP010032359.1:9775-21369 GCA_022664845.1 Lepisma saccharinum | reverse complement strand
CATTATGATGTCATCGAAACTATTACGGAATTTTTAGGGAGTGATGGTTATTACTATCATTGTCTCACACCTTATGAAAAGCGCAAGTTCCACAATGCAAATATTTATGTACTCGTTGTGAAGAGTACCATAACGATAATGATACTAGTAACGATAAGGGTTTTAAATAGCGCTACTGTTATTTCCGTACATTTCTCAAAAAAGCTGCTATTACAACACAAACCTAAAGCCGACGGCAACCCTGTATGTTACTACGTGCAACTTTGTCCGCAGTGAGAAATGAAAATCGATAGACGCAGCAGAAAAAACAAAACATTTGTGTGAAGAACATGATTGTAAACTGTGCAACATTCATGTCGATGAAATACATTCTTGTTATGTCAAACCAAGCAAACCAAAACGAGTTCAGGATTTCCTAAACATTATCTTTGATGTAGAAACAATGTTACTAGATGCAGATAAAAATGGTAAACGTGAACATGTACCAAACTTAATTTGTTCATCTCGTCGATGCCATCAGTGTAAGGATATAGACCAAATTTATACTTGTAGTGTTTGTAGTAATGTCGATGTTCAGACAGATTTTGTATTTCATAATATGAAAACATTTGTAAATCATGTCTTGGAACAGGGGCCTAAGTTTCCAAAAGTATTTGGACTCTTACACAATGGGTCTGTTTCGATACAATACTAGTAGTGTGATGTCTTATGGAAAACAAAATTTGACACCTCAGATTATAGCACAAGGACAAAAGATTATTCAATTAGCTGTAAATAATACTATTTCTCGTGATACATATTCGTTGATCGGAGTTAAAATATCCAAATTACCAACAACAATGGGGTTACAAGAAAGTCTAAAGAAAGGAGAGTTTTCATACCTATTTAGCACTCCTAAACATCAGAAGTATGTCGGTGTCTGTCCATACATTCAATATTTTGATATTGACTCCAGATTCGAAGGTGAACGAATTGCAGTTCTTGATTGGCATAAGGAATGTGTTAAACGTAAAAAGACTTAATTTCCAGAAAGAAATATTTGAGTATTGTAAAAATGATGTTTCCACTTTGGCACAGACATTTATTCGATTTTCAAGCTTTATTGAAGGACAAACGGGCGGAATATAGTGCTTCCTACAAACAAGCACTATCGCTTCGTGTGCGATGGAATGTTTCCGTTCATATTACCTTAACTCTAGCAGGTCTAAGACATGATCTGTTCCGTGTTGGACCAAGGGTGGCACTTTGTGACACTGTATCTTTTGCTTCCATTAGAGAATTGTTTTTGGACTAAAAGAATTCAAGAATAGTTTAAAGGGCAAATTGAACTATTTCAACTTATTTGAAAGTCTTTTTTGCGCTAATACGTGTATGCAATTGTATTATTACTTAGAGAACTACATAAATGAATTTTATAATAACTTTTGGACCAGATATAATGATATACAATGTATAATCAAAATAAGTTATTACTACGGAAGACCAGAGAAACAACTTTTGTTTTTCAGTAGCTTCATTTATCTTATTTAGAGCGCTCACGGGATGTAGTTTTAGTCTGAATTCTCAAACTGAGAATTTTTCACAAATAGTTTTCAAAGATATTCACCTTTTGTTATAACAATATAGAGTGTTATAGTATTTGCTAAGCTGATTGTTGTTCTTGAGAATTTATTCTAAACAAGCTGACTAATCAAAAGAATAGCAACATTCAAATAGCAGATGTGATTACTGATAAGGCTGTCAGTGCCAACTGCCACCAATGCAAATGAAAGAAACAATATATATGTAGGTATCGTATTTGACCAAGAGTTGCACTCTGTCCCACGTTATTAAAAATGACCTAAATAAATCAACTGAAAGTGAGTAATTTAGCGGCGCACACATAATGAGAATTACCACTAACCAAATAACAATAACGTTCATGTTCCTTCATCAAATAGTTATAGAGTGTAAGCAGAAAATTTTCATTAGTAGCATGTTGTGCCAACATTGGACGTGCAAGGTTTACAGAAAACACCATTCCAATCATCCCTCTTTAGGTTTCCATCATCGCGACCTACAAAGTCAAACTGCAAAACAATGGCTAAAATATAGAGTATAATAATATTATATTTCATACAGCTGAACATGGAGGTGAAATATAATTTAAGCGGTTTAAACTGGATGGATATAACAAGACAACTCGTACCGGTTACGAATTCTACATCTTCTATTGGCATGAACATACATGTATCACCCAACTTCTTCGCCTTCCCGGTGATGCCGAGGGACATACTTTGGAAGACTGGTATAAGGTAACAAAAGCGAGAGAAGATTTTTTTAAAGCAGTTGTGAAAATAAAGTTAGTCCGTATGGGAATGCGAAGGGAACAAAATGGTTCAAGCATCTCCTGAAATTTAAAGTATCTTAAGAAATGAGTTTTGTGAAATGCAAGATCCTTTACGTCCTAAAGATGATTTTAAAGGAGTACGCACCGAAGAATTTCGTGTCCTATATTCATGTGATGAAGACGAGTATTTAGAATATCTGGACGAAACATTCATTTATCCGTTTATGTCTAACAAACCTATGCCAAAGGGAAAAATTAAATTTCATAAAGGTAAAGTACTGATCCAACTACTGTCCATGGATTAGTTCACTACAAAGTACTTGTTCCTAGAAATCTCGCTATACCCATTTTGCCATATAATGCACATAAACGTCTCGACTTTGGTTTGTGTAGTTCTTGTATGGAGAGCTTGAATACTGGAGAATGTACACATAACGAAGAAGAACGTGCAATCAAGGGAGCGTTTTGTACTCCTGAACTACATTTGGTGTTGGAGAAAGGATAGGTCATTCTTAAAACATACGAAATCTGGGAAACAGAAATGACGAAGGGACTCTTCAAACCGTATGTCGATAGTTTCCTAAAAATGAAACGTGAAGCCAGTGAATTTCCTGATAATTGTAATATGGAAGCAACAAAATACTCATGATTATAAGCAACACGAAGGAATTTTTCTTGAGTATCATAAGATTCAACATAATCCCGGGTAGATACATATTTCAAAAATATTATTAAATGCCTTATTGCGAAAATGGGGTAAAAGATGCAACGTTCCGAAAATTCGCACTGTTAGTGACCTAAAAAGCTTTTTGGAAAACTCACGTTCGCTTCATTTGGAAGTTCAACATGTGATTCCTAAAGGAAGAAATAAATTACTAGTAACGTATAAAGACTTTGAAAATGATAATTCGCCTCGCGCTTTAAACAATGTAGGAGTAGCAGGTTTCATATCCTCATGGGCTAGGGTTCGTTTGTATGAATTACTAGATACTGTAGATATAGAACGTCTCGTATATTGTGACTCGGTTATATAAGTGCAGAAAAACATGAGCAATTATTACTACGTACTGGAAATTACGTCGGAGAATTGACTAATGAAATAGAAGACGGATGGGACATGCAGCTTCTTTGGTTTGGGTGCAAGAATTATTGTTATACTCTGGAGAATCTTGTTACTGGTGAAGTGAAGTATGTTTACAAAGTTCGTGGTATACCTTTGATTATGGGGCAAAAAGCAAATAAATTACGAGCAGTATTACAATTTGATCACTGAAACGTATGATAGTCGTCAAATCATTAGTCCTAAGAATATCTTGCGCAAAGCACGATAAAAATAGTTTCAAAATGACAGTACAAAACACACCGAATTGTCAATAATAAAAGATGGAAACTTAATTCTTCAAAAAAGGAAGATTATTCTACTTTTCCCTATGGATATTGCAGTGAATAATTTTCGTCCAAGTTAAAAAATGTGTAGTTGACAACCAAAGTTTTGTATTGGAAAATCTGAAAACACTTTTTGTTGTGAAGGTGAAATTTTTTTTCCAAAACAGAAAATAATTTTTTCTTACGATTTTCTTGTAAAAAAACTAGAAAAATATTTTGTTACAAAATTTTTCTTTACTGTTCTTTCGATAGCAACTTTTTTCTTATGAAATCTTTTTGTTACGAATTTTCATCTTACAATTTTTTATAATAATTTTTTTGTAAACCAAAAACTAAAATTTTTTGTTACAATTTTTTGATAGGAAAATTTGTTCTTATGCATTTTTTTGTTCCAACCATTTTGTTAGGAAACCTTTTTGTTACAGTTTTAAGATAGGAATTTTTACGATGATTATTTATGCTATTTTCTGTTACGAAAATTTTTTTGTGAAAATCAAATGTACTTTTTCTTACGAAAACTTTTGTGATTTTTCCCTTCGAATTTCTTCTTATGATTGTTTTGTAGAATGTTTCCTTACGAGTACTTTTTCAAAGAGCAAATACTATATTGTGAATGTAAAACTAAAACTAAAACTTTTTGTTATTGCAAATACTTTTGTAATTTTAATTTATTACTTATGCAAAATATTGTCTTGTAAGGTAAAGTTGTTAAAGGATTTTGAAGTAAAATGGAAGTCAGAATTCTTGTTAACTTTTCATTATAATATCCTTTTTTATTGTTCATGAAAAATATTTACTATAATTTAACTCTGTCACAGTATTTTGTATTAGTTGTCTTTATATACAATAATTTATACCAGTTGATTTTATATTTCAGCATTGCTTGTTTCACTTTTCTGGAAAAGCATCACTGTTCATTAGTTTGTATCAAGTCTGTGAGCAAAATATATTTGTATCAGTTGGAAGTGTTTGGGTCTGTATATATCTTACTTAAACACAAACAAAAAGTTCCTTCTTAGTACAAATCACTTGTTTTATTTCCTATACAACACCAGTCCCTGTGTACACTTAAAGCCAGAAGGAGTGAAGATCTTTGTTACTACAAGTACATGGATGCTGTGTATTTTTCACCAGTAAGATTAATCGGATTCTGTACTTACACTCAGCGTCTGTCACCATCTTCTTATAAGTCGTAAGAAATTTCTGCAGTACATCAATAGAATCAGTGTGGGATTGAAGAAATTTGTGTTATATTTCTTCAGAAATCAAGGGAGTTTTTAATACAACAACCATACGAAGTAGAGTAATTTCCTTGCTTAAGTTAGCACACTCATGTTCAAAGCCAAAGGAAATATCGTGGAAGCACTCAACACGAGTTATACTAAAGCATGGTGTCCATTCTTCAACACTTGCCAACACGCACTCGACGGCCACCTCGGCAAAAGTACACTCCCAGCTAGCCATTGTTTCCTGATTTAGCTGCAGCAGAGTAAGTCACCATCGAACCATCTCTCCAATTTATTGACTTCATCAACCAACCAGATTATTTTTAATTCAAATGACTTCATTTCCTAGTATGGCAGTGTTTGTTTGCTTAGTTCCTGTTACAACTTTACAAAATGTTGAAAGGAAATGCTATTTTATTCATAGAACCTACTGGTTATGCATGCCAGCACGAGACGAATGTATTCTAGACGGTGTTCAACAGTTTTAAGAGTTTTGTAGTCACTAAGTTCAGCTTTGGATACAACTTTTGGAGTCCGTATCCTATGAGGTATGCAACCTAACATTACTAGTAAGAGACTTGGTTTGGATATCCAGTCTAAAGATGCGACTATAACAGATAATAAGAAAAACTAGGTGACACCGTTTATTTAATTAATCGTTGGTTGGCAACACTTAAAAGTTCTGTATGAGATGGCAACTCCTCTTGTGGTTGTTGAATTACTATACAAATGGAAAAAAATAACTTATTAAATTATTTTAACATGGAAACATTGTTAAGTGTAAAATGTCAACACTGCTTGTTCAACAATGTCAGCGTTTGAAGTATATTCTCTTTGGCCGAGGATGTGTGATATTCTTTCACCGACTCTTCCTGTTTGAAGCAAACATATGGTCACAAGCTGTGGGAACAAAGCATGGACTTCCGGTGTGTATTGGTAGTTTCTCAGTGTGTGTTTGTGTGTGTTTCTGAAGGTTCTACAACAGTTGGCATATGCGGGAAGAGATTCTTCCATCAACCGACAAGAAACGCTAGTTAATCTCCCGTAAAGAGGAAATATTCTTACGTCATACGGCTTAAAATTCTACCAGTAAAGAGATAAAAGTAAGTATAATTGCTTATTACCAAGTCTATTTGTCCTTAATATATTATGGAAAACAGCATACACAGAGGCTGTACATACTTTTATTCATTATAATGAAAAATATGTCTTTTACTTCTGAATATTTTACCTAGAGGGTTAAAGAAAAGTAGATTTATTAGTCCGTGTTCAGTAGAGTTTTGTCAATCTGTCAATCTGTGTTGTATAGAGGAAATTTATATTGTAATTATGTGGTCCAAACCCTTAGAATCGACACAAAAAACACTCCTATAAACTTTATTTTCTCAGTTTTCTACTTATATTACGAGTAATCGTTATTTCAAACAGTCCTTTTTCGCTACAATCAGTCTTTTCTAGCCTTCATTTCATTCAAACAAATTCAAATACTGCTTGTCTCCTGAACCACACAGTCTTTTCAGCAGAAAAGTACATGCAAAATCGTTATATAATCATAAAATTACAATTCAAAGAATATATTCGGGTTGAACATGATGTTCAAGCTACTTCAAATAGCACTTTGCTCGCTATAGATTGTCCTCCATGTTTTTTAAAGTATTCGGGATTATGTAAATCCACCCTTTTCCCCATCAAATACGCGTTCAACCTAGTTTAAATGTAAGTTTTATCGTTAATATTGACTAAATGTTTTTGTTAGGAGTGTCTTTGTATTAATAAAGCACAAAATATAGACAATTTAAATTTACCAACCTTGATTTTCCATTTAATATGTAATTGTGCAAGTAAAATAATGTATACATTCCTTTCTGAGCAGTCCCTCGCGTGAGAAAATCTAAGCAATGAGTCTTTAGTACCATAATTTTCTTGAAAATATAAGTTCTTTGTTTAATAATTGTGTTGAGATACCTATTTCAGGGTCCGATATTAACAAAATTGCATTGCACATGGTAAATTTGAAGCAATCACCCATTTGGGTGCCTTCATTTCCATGTCCAAGTACGTCATTTGTATTTAGTAATCTATAATATGGGATTATCTTCCATATTAGAGATTACTTAATCTCCCTTTCGTGTTTTATTAAAGTTCATTCTACTTTAAATGTCACTTTTCTCGCTATATATTGACTCTATGTGGTTGCAAGATCTCCCTTCCTGATTCCATTTCTACTTAAATATTATGCTAGAATGTCTCTTTCTTTTTAAATACAGTCTCCGAAGTTATAGTTTGATGTTTAAATCGTTTTTTCCTATTTGAAAAGAAGTGTTTTGTGGTAAAAACGCCAATGAATACTTCTTATATACATGTGAAGCAGCAAATGGCCTTCAAAACTGTTGCTAATAGGGTAAATTCTACATGCAGGGCGGAAGACATCTCATACACTTTCGTATGCCTTATTTATCCATATGAAGCAACAAACACCTAATATTAAGCTAAATTCAGATTTCAAATATGGTCCAAATGCTGCTCCTAGGCTATTCAAAGCAATAATCACCCTCTATTGAGGAAAATTCTCTTAAAAGCAGCGTCGGAAATCCTCTCACATAGTTTTTACATACCATCCGGGCCAATATATATCCGATATTTCAAGTTAAAAATAGCTTTGTGCACATAAATCACGCTACTTTTACACTTTTGGTGCGTTAACTAGCCCTCAACTAGCGATATTGCACTAATTTCGGCTTCAAAAGTCTTAAGAGACATGTCGACCTTTTGCTTACACCTCAGAAGTATTACACCTCAGAATATTAGGATTCTCCTTGTTGCGGTTCAGTTTACATTGTTCTACATGTAAATTATACACATTTTGTCATCTCAAGACTTAAAAACTCATTCATCTATGCAAATGGAAGTGTGAAAATAAGCTAAAAACGCTTCTTAAGGACAATAATCTCATCCGGAGTGCTAAGGATTCAAACAATAGCAATTTTCTACAATTTCTGCTTGAAGCGATTCGGATTGTATTGTTCTTTGCCTATTTGAACATATCATTAGATATAATATTGTTTGAAATGTTGTCTGTTATGTATAGACATACATACCTAACTAAGGTCAGATGAAAACAATCTCGCATCAAACCTCACTTTTCCTGTTTTGGAGCTAATATCTTCCGTGTATTCAAGAAAGAGTTCACATGCAAATCGAGAAACATTCTTATTTGACTTATAAAGTCTCTCTCTTCGAAAAACCCAAGGTTTTCAGTTCCTCCTAGCTTCTCAAACACTGCCAAAAATTAAAAAATACTGTATATAGGGCGTGTCACAGCACATGATGTGATCTGTTACGTACAGGCAATTAAGATCTTGGACCACAGACAATTTTCTCCCATAATCGGATTGGCCAGACTTCCGCTTGTCAGGGTTAGAACATTCCCACCCTTCTCTGTCAGAACAAATAAATACTTTTAATAACAGAATGGCCATAAGTGAAGTCCTTAATGTCCAAAACATGTCACTTTCATCAAAATAATGGTCTAAAATATCAAGTTATGGGCCCCAGGTGTTCGAGTTCCTCTTACACGTTTGGCTTCATCTACTCCTTGATAATTAATTACACAATTTAATGATTGAAGGGAATGGAAGGAAGACAACAGATATCTTCTATCTTCATTAAAGTTCAAAGAAAGAAGTGGGGAACTTTCCTCTACATCTGTCACTTGCTTTTCCTCGCTTCCCTTATCTCCAAACATCTTACTGAAAGCGTATGGCTTTGTGGTCTTGGAAGCAGCACTGTAGGAGGCAACCGGGTTCGTCTCTAACTCTCTGTCATCCTGACCGACGATTTCGACATATCTAACGTATGTCGTCGAGTCATTTTCAAACGTCTTGGAAATTGCTGAAGTACTGCTCTGCGAGCGCGTGATCCATTGATGCGAAGAGGTGATAGTCAGATGGCGCCAGGTCTGAGGAGTACGGCGGGTGCGGAAAGATGTCCCATCGAAGCGATTTCAAGGTGTCTTTCACTGGTTTTGCTGTGTGAGACGGCTCATTGTCGTGTAGCACAATCACTTTGCCAGGTCTTCGGGCCCATTCCGGTCGTCTTTCGATCAATGCGTGATTTAAATTAATCATTTGTTGGCGATAGCGTTTTTCCTTAACGGTCTCGCCGGGATTCGAGAGTTCATAATACACAATACCGCTCTGGTCCCACCAGACACAAAGCAGGGTCTTCTTGCCGAAGCGATTTCTCTTTGGTGTTGAAGGACCGGCTTCGGCAGGTGAAAGTCACGAGTTTATCCGCTTCGGGTTTTCAAAATAAATCCATTTCTCGTCACCCGTCACAATTCGATACAAAAAGGATTTTCTTTCGTGGCGTTGAAGCAGCATTTCACAAGTGACTTTGCGATTTTCCATTTGACGTTCATTCAAATCGTGTGGGTTCCATTTACGCAGTTTATTGCTCTTCCCCATTGCTCGTAAACGTCTCCTGATTGTTTCTTGTGACACATTTAATGCTTTTGCCAATTGCTGTTGAGTTTGAGTTGGGTTATCCTCCAATAACACCTGCAATTGCTCGTGTTCGCACTTTTGTTGTCTACCAGAGCGCGCACTGTCTTTCACATTGAAATCACCACTTTTAAATTGTCGAAACCATGTCTCACATGTTCTAATCGATGGAGCGTGTTCACCATGTTTCTACCAGCACACGATGACTTTACAAAGCCTTTTTCCTTTGATTAAATAAGAAAAGCAATGCGTGCCGCAAATGTTCTCTTTCAGGCACAAACTTCGACATGATCACTGAACGATAAAACAAAGACACTAGTGTTTGGCGGACTCAAATTATGTGTGTTTGTAGTTTAATGTAAGACAAACAAAATTACGTAATTGTCAAATGAATACGCTGCGCTCTTTTCGTTGGCGCCATCTTTGAGGTAAACCGGAAACTACTTATGCATACACCTAGCATACAACAAATGACTGAAAAAATGGGTTAACAGATTGATCATTGAGTATTTAGCATATTGATATTATTGACGATTAAATAGAATATACAATGTATGGACAAAAAAGTGGTACCATTTTGATAAATGATCATTTATCATATTATTGCCGTCAGCCACTGTATAAATCATAGCTCTTACTATAATTTAAGGTAGAATTACAATGTGGACGGGAGCGCGTACAGAACAGCCACCTTTAAGGAAATTGGATTAACACAGTCAACGCATGAAACACACAGAACGCAAGCGTACATGAAAACCCCCAAAGGTTTTCGGGTGTTTCCCAGTTCTATTCTACTGTTTATGCCCATCACCTTTCAAGGGTTCAATCTTTTGCAGTTGACTAAAAGAGAGCATGGTACCTGTTGATGGTCCTGTCTATTGTATACATATTTAGTTGCACTTCATCCATTTCTTTTATGTTTATGTATTAATTTTCTTTGCAAATTGCCCAACTGTACGCAACAGGATTTGTACCTAGAACAGGGTCATAAGAACAATGCCGCGAGACTCCGCGTTGCAGGGGGTAAGGCAATCGTCCTGAGAGATCTACAGGCAACACATAGTACGTGCCTGAAGTTGGCCCCAAATTTGTGAAATTTATCAGAATTTAGCACCTGGTTAGTGCTGCGTTAGTGCACTAAAAGCTAACATTAGTGCTATCATAACTTAGGAGTTATTAATGATTTTTGGTGGGGGAGGTTAACTTCATATCAAGCTATCCCCCACCTACTCTCAATTACACAGATTATCACCAAACTTAGCACATCGTCAGTGAACTAAAACGCATTAACACTAACATTAGTGATATCATACTTTCAAACTGTTTCAAGATTTTTGGTGGGGGCCTAACTTCAGAAATATCAAATTCCATACTAATGGACATAAAAATATGGGGCAAGCAAAAATTGTTAGTTCAATCAAACGCACTAAGCACTAACGTTAGTGCTAACATGCCCTAGGATGTATTCTAGATTGTTGGTGTAGGGGCTAATTTGAAAAATATCGAATTCCATACTATTGGACGTAAAAACATGGGGCAAGCGACAGTCGTTAGTGCATCATTAGTGCACTAAAACGGACTACGAATTAACGTTAGTACTAACATACGTTAAGATTTATTCAAGGTTTTCGGTGGCAAATATTTTCGAGCTTCTAACTCAGCATCTAACGACCCTTATGGCCGTAAGGACGCAGACGAGAGGATTAATCTCGTCTTTCAACCTTCGTAAATTCGAACATATTCTCCCTGTATTAAAGGAGAACAATATTTTGACAATGTATCGAAGAAGGTTCTTTCGTTTCTGTTGCACAATTCATAACATCATTCACAAGAAAACACCCGCTTATCTCCATGGAAAACTTATCTCTTGGTCTAGTATCCATAAGTACGTTACACGTAATAGGTCAACATATGATGTTCCAAGATACAAACTCACACAAACAACTCGATCATTTTCTGTATCAGCTGCGAAAGCCTGGAATTCCTTGCCAAATGCTATTACATGTGCAAAAACGCTAAATGAATTTAAAACTCTTCTAAGTGTATATTTGCTTAATCAGCAAAGGCTATGCTCTTCTACCAGTGTTAATTAACTTTCATATGTTTCTATAGTGTTGTGTGACTAAGACACTTTTATGTACGTTTCCATTT
>JAGDQP010032358.1:7499-21371 GCA_022664845.1 Lepisma saccharinum | reverse complement strand
TAGGCAATAATGATAGGGCCTAATAATTATATTTTAGGATTTATCTTTAGACAGTAACACAGTATCCTTTAAGCGGAATTTCGTGAAGTAAAAATAGCTAACCAAAAGGGCAACATGTGACATTTCTTTTGCTTTCAAAGCTGATTGATGTTTTCATGTGTGACATTTTAGAATGGAGCGAAAGCAAAATTTCCTTATCTTTGAAAACGGAATTCTGCTTAAATATTTAAGAAGTTGTTGAAAACCAAACTACGAACAACGTTTTCATGAAGAAGTCAGGGAGACGCTATGGAATCTGCCACCCATTCCCCCGTAAAATTCTCTTCGCCTCAAGGAAATCATTTATGTGTGTTTAACCTCACTATGATCGGTGCTCTGCCCACTGACTTTACCTTCCCAAGGTGCCCAGGAGTACTAAGAGCACTCTGGTACTCAGTTTGATAGGAGGCTGAGTTCAATGTAGAGCGCCAGGCATGGGGACGATGGGTGCCTAACTTGTGACTTGTGCATAACGACAAGCACTTGCTTGAGTCTGGCGCCTTAGACCGCTCGACCATCCTGACATGGGAATAGTGTTTCCATTATTATGTATCCGTTTCTGTTCTTTTCTGTTGTGTATCTTTTCTGTTCTGAACTTAAAAACGAAAAAATAATCTGTCAGGAGTGGGATTTGAACCCACGCCCTCATACGAGGACCAGAATTCCTCACTACCGTTTCTCCAACGACAAGCACTGGCTTGAGTCTGACGCCTTTAGACCGCTCGGCCATCCTGAAATGGCAGTAGAGTTTTATTTATTATGTATCCGTTCCTTCTACAATTCTTCATTCTGTTGTATGCGCTATTTATTTTCTTTCCAATAATAATATTTCTTCTTTTTTTGTCCCTAGGCAATTATGTCCAACAACATATGTCCTTGAGATCAGTTACTTTTATTATTAGAATGGACTAGGGTTGCCAACTCCAAATTTTAATTAAAAAATCGGACATTCTGATTAGGTTTACCTTATCACCCAGTTTACCCAGACGCCACTCGATTTTGCACTCGTTTTCCTCCTCCGGTCAGCATTTGAAAATCACAAAATTCACCCGAATTTCTTCCTTCGTCATTTCCCGAACTCGCCTGTGGTATTTTGCAGTGTTTCTCCCATTATAATTATCCGTTTTAAACGTAAACTGCAACTGTTCAATACTTTTTGTTCCCTATTTTTCCCGCCAGTTCATTGTAGTTGATTCCAGTTTTCTTCAGAATTTTGCAAATGCTCAGTTGTTATCAGAAACACTCTTGCTGACAAGTGGTATGATTTTTTTTTTTTTAATGCTCGTGATGGGTGTCCTGAACTTCAAAAGATTGTGAAATATTATATTGCTATTTCAGGTAACAACGCCTCAGTAGGAAGAATTGAAGAGATAATTTGGATATGGTCGTATCCACCAATTTGCGAGAAATGAGATAAATACATTTTCTGCAAGCATGAACCTGTCACTAGATGTTGCATATCTTCCTCTGGGACTAGTTCGTTTACTGTTATCCACCAACGTCTCCCATAAGAATCAACGTACTGAATAACAACTCTCCTGTCGAAATGCCCTTATCCAAACTATCCCTTCAATTCTTTCTTGCTTAAATGTACAATGGAGTGATGACAGAAAGAAACTAGACATTGAAACTATGAGGAGATTGCTCTGTATAAAATATCATGTACTGACTTTTATGAATTAGTGTTGTAAAAAAAAAAAAGAAAGAAAAGAAAATCTCAAAGTAGTAAGAAGCAGTGACAAGTATACTAGAAAAGAAAATTAAAGAATAAAGCGAAACTTATTTTATAAATTTTTATTTAAAATATCAATGCTTTCATTTGCATTCCTGCCTTCCGTGGTTTTATTTTAAACTATGGTACCCCTAATTTTCATTTATTTCAGTTTGGAAACCGAACATGAAACACTTCCTTGATGCTTGCTGAGGTTTTTGGTGTTTTGAGGATTGTCTCTAATCAGGATATTGAATATGGAAATACACTATGAATAATTCCTGCTACTACTTCAATATTATCTCAAACACAACTTGAGTTCAAGCGAAACTCAACAATCCGCGTGGTGTTTGGTATAATATTAAAAGTCTAGTAATCTAAGAGATTTGCAAACAGTCATGCAAATGAAGGGCCTTTAAAAATAACGGTAAAGAGTCTGAAGAAACGCCATCGAGGGCAGGTCTTCGAATTCAAAACAATGTTAAGAATTTGTAAATTTCTTGCTCTAATCACAATAGAAAAACGTTCTGGTGTATGTCGAAGATAGGTGAACAATAAAACATAAAGAAATACATTTACATTGGTTTGAATTTACTATTTACGGGATTAAAATGCTACCATTTAAAACGTCATGATCAATCTAGTGTCCATTCTGTATTTAATAAGTCTGAGTAAATTAAATTATGGCTAAAAATAAAAGAAACTTGATATACACAAGATGAATATTCACTGTTGATAAAAATAATGTAGTTCTCAAAGTAAGAAGCAAGAACCAGAATAATGGACATTGGAACTATATAATAACTTTAAAAATCATGAGCGTTCATTTACGGAGTAAAACCTTATAAATAAACCTGAGCTTATAAAAACCCTTTCTAGGAAATATTTCTCAAAATCAGACATTAGCCGTCCGGTTTGAACTTGTAACCGGACAAATGCCTTAAAAGTCGGACTGTCCGGTTCAAAATCGGACGGTTGGCCTACAGTTATTCAACCCACTTTCAGTTTCGGATTTAGGGCTGTGTGAGCAGTGCCGAGTGGCCATTATACTATAAATGAATTATTTACTGAAAAGACGCAACAATTAAAGTCATTTCAATCTTTACCACAAATTATTGACTTCAATTTATGGAAATCTTCTTTTGTCTACCGATTGTTTTTATTAGAATTTTAAACGAAATATTTACAGGAATGACAAACCACCTTAATTAATTTCAATTGATGAAAAAAACCGTCCAGTCCAGTTCTTAGTTTATCCCGTTGGTCAGAAGGTATTTTCGTTTACCAATAATTATTTACAAGAATGATCTCAACACATTAAAAGTTTCGATTAACCACTTCCGATAGAATTACTTTAATTTCAGGAAGAATACTCCTAATGAAGAAAATGATAATGCACGACATGCAGAATACTGCGTAGATTATTACTGTCTGTTTCTAGATAATTCTAGTTTAATATAGTTGAAATAATTGTTGTTTCCAAATACACTCTTAATATTTCCTTGTAAAATGGCTTTCCAGCCACATCTAGGATTTTGTTTAGTAGGTAAGTAAATAAATTAATTACTTACTGAAAGATGTTTTCATATGATGATTCCACTAGTCTTTACAATTATTTTCAATGCGTTTAAAAGATATTTTAGAGCTATCCCTTTTAAATAATTTTGAAAACATTTTTTATTGTTTTTGCTTCTTAGAATCTTAGTGTACATTCGAGTTCTCTTCGGGCCGTCCAAACTGAGGTTTTCGAGAGTTTTCTTCTGTCTCATTGAGAAAATACCGAAATAGTACCTAAACTAGGTCCTAGCCTCAATTCTCCTGATCCCTATCGTGAAAGAGTACTAACCAAGGGACATAATCCCTTATCTGTGACGGACTTAGGCCATAGTTGTTTATTGAGTCCATATAAAACAAATTAAATAACCAAACAAATCCATAGCTACAAATAAGTCATTCTACAAACAGTTGATTACAAAAAATTAGTAACAAATATCTCGCAGTGGTCAATTAAATCTAAAGCTTTTGGCGTCAAAAGTTTTAGTTTAAGATTCTATTCGCATAGAAATAGACTAAGTTTCAAATGATCTGTCGCTGGTAAACAATCTTCTTTTTATTGTTCTTTGGCATTCTCATTTATGCTTAGATTTTTTGTACAAAATCAGTGACTTTGAGCATATCGCAACTTCTGAAAGAATGTATAAATTTTCTCTGTTAAATATCCTTTGTTTGTGATAATGTTAGGTTTAAAGTTAACTGGTATTTCCGGCAAAAGCACCATCGTTTTACAATAAATATATGTGGCGAAATAAGATAATTAGCAACAATTGCACGCTATTGACACAGAGGCTATTGGAAGTGCCCTAGCAAGTTTTGTATCTTTTATTGTCTTTGCACAAAACAAGTTATGGAGAAAATTGTTCAAAATTACAACCAATGTATGCAGTTTCGTGTTTGTTTCCTGCAAAACATCGTTAAAAAATTAAACGAGAACTAGAAGGGTATTATTAAACGTGTGCTCTACATGTGATGTAATCGGATTTTTCTTAAAAGTCGTGTCTCAATCTCCAGGTTCGTGTGCCAGTATTCAGAATTGTAGTCTTCTGCAATACTTTCGTAAGCTCTCTATTTTGGGGACATCTTAGTAACTAATGACTAAGACTCGTCTCAATTCTATTTAGCAGTTAAATGTTCAAAATTCACGAATATCCTTGACTCAGCCGGGATTGTAATCCAGAACCTTGGAGACGTTGGCCTGACTACAGTATGCAAGGGCGCCCATTAGGGGGAGGCAATGGGGGGGGGGCGCTTACCTCCCCTCTAGCCAGAGAAAATTATACTTTGCAAGTTACAAAAATTAAAATAAAATATTTATATAATTTTTCCATATTTTTTTTTAATTTTATTTATTTGAATTGTTCGTATACGCGGATGATGCAGATTTAGTAGAGGAAGATATAGATGCACTACAAAGCAACACCGCTTAGTGGAAGCGTGCGGTGAGATAGGTCGCCAGGGAAACATAGATAAAACAAAATACATGATAACAAGAAGAAACGCAGGGGATGAAGAAAATAAAAACATAGTAATTAGGGATGAGGTCATAGAGAAAGTAAACAAATTTAAATACTTGGGAGCATACGTAACAAGCAAAATTGAGGTCATGGAAGAAATAAAAAGTCGCTTAGTATCGGGCAACGCATGTTTCTATTCAGTCCAAAAACTTCTAGCATCGCGATTATATCAGGGAAATTGAAATTGAATTCTGCCGGTAATACTTTACGGTTGCGAAAGTTGGAGTACGACCCTAGCAGATGAACATAAATTACGTGTATTTGAAAATAAGGTTTTGAGAAAGATATACGGGCCTAAACGCGACGAGATTACTGGAGAGTGGAGGAGACTGCATAATGAAGAACTCCATGGACTGTACGATTCACCAGATGTAAAAAGAATGAAATCGCGACAACTAAGGTGGGCAGGCCATGTAGGTCGGATGGGGGGAAACCAAGATTATATTCTATCCTGGTTGGAAGGCCGGATGGAAGGAGACCATTGTGAAGACTGAGACGTTGTTGGGTTGACAATATTAGAAGAGGTCTTTCGAGAAGTAGGTATTCGTGATGAAAATTGGCTTGATGTTGCTCAGGATAGAATCCAATGGCGAACGTTTGTTACTGCGGCGATGAACTTGCGAGTTCCATAGGCCATCGAGTTAGTTAAAAATATTCAACACAGGAGGCATTAGAGCCCAATTAGAGTGTCAGTGTTTACAAATGCTCATTTACAGACATTTTATTATAATATTTCTAAATGCTTTGGAAGATATAAATGCAAGTTCTATACATTTCAGTGTAGGTTAGTACATATTCTCCAGATTGGTGACATCGTCTTTATATTAGTTTTTGCCTTTTTGGAGTGGAAGAGACGAGCTTTTAATGACGGGACACGAAACACTAACAATGATACTAAGTCTGTGCAGTCTAAGCAATTTTGAATTATTTTCCTAAGAAATAACAGATCAGAAATGCTACACCTTTGCTCTAGCGAACATAAGCATAGTACATTTTCTCTCATGTAGAAACATTGTTAAACTTTTTCCCATCCTTATTACAATCCTAACACTTTAAAAAGCTTTATTTGTAATATTTGTTATGTGGCTGTTAAACGTTAATTTCATATCAAACGTGACACGAAGATCTTTAACTGCGTCAGGCCTACATAATGTATACTTATGAATTGAATAATTAAATCACAAAATCGTTTTATTTCTACTGAACGATAAAACTTCGTATCGACTGAAAGTTGATTGATAGTTCACCAGTTAATAAAGTTGTCTAAACTATGCTGTAGTTTAATTTTAGCATATATTTTGAAGTCATTCGCAAATAGCACATTTTCATTATCCGGTATGAATTCCGTTAGGTCATTAATGAACAATGGCCCAAGATTCGAGCCTTGCGGGACTCCTGACAGTGATATTCATCAGATTTGTATTCCTTAATAGAACAGACTGTCTGCAATTAGTCAGATGAAAGCACATGAACCTAATCAAGGATGGAGAGAAATGATAGCGATTTAATTTTCCTTTTAATACATTCTGATTAACTCTATCAAACGGCTTTTCAAGGCCAATATAAATGACATCGATTTGCTTTCCTTCGTCCAACGAGTTTGCAATAAAATCTGTAAGAATTGCAAGGTTCGTTACCGTGGATTTTTGTGAAATAAATCCATGTTGTTTAGTTGAGATAACTGAATTCACATGAATAATAATTCGTTGGTATACAATCTATTCAGAGACTTTTGCGAAGACTGGTAAGATTGCTACAGGCCTGTGGTTGATAATTTCTCGTCTGTCGTTTGTTTTAAGTATTAAGTATAGGACAAACTAAATCGAATTTCCATTTATTAGGGAAAATACATGTTTTAGTGCCAAGTTGAATGCAATTCATAGGGGATATTTAAATATATCAATACATCCTTTGACTATGTAGGAGGATGTTCCATCAGATCCAACTGTCGTTTTGGATTTTAGATTCTTGATAGCCTTTTCTATTTCATTCAAATGTATTTGGTCAACAGACAGTGTTCCAATTCTTGGTCACCCCTAGAATTACTATTAAAATTACTGAACGGTTGAGAAGAGGATACAAATACTGATTGGAAATACTGTGCAAACGTATTAGCTATTTCTTCATTGTTACACAAATTCCAACCCTTCAAATTTTAGTAAATTTGGGGGAAGATGTTTTGATTTGTTTTTAATAAATTTCTACACTTAAATTAGATCAAAACTGATATTATTTTCAGAATTTGATATAAAGGTCTTATAGGCTATTTTTATGTCTTTCTTGACTTCCGTACGTAATCGAACAAATTCCTGATAGTAGGGATTTGAATTTGCAATTTTGTATGTAGAATTTATATGATAAATTGTTTTAACCTTGAGTTTCCTAATACTCGTAATGTCTTTAGTAAACCGGCACGGATACTTTGGGACAGAGTTCCTTTTGCAGGGGACACATTTGATCAATATTTCATAAATAATATTATAGAATTTACTAACAATAAGTCATTAACATTATTATACTCTTTTAAGCATTTCCAATCAACTTCAAGTGTACTTTAAAGCAGGTTAGTGTATTTCACAACATGGTTCTTTTTAAGTTTTTGCGCCCGTAAATATTGTCGTGAATAACCTCTTGATAACTTTTAGTATACCATAGAAAAACTGTCGTTTCTTCCTTGCCCCCCTCTCTGAAAATCACAACATGGGCGCCCTTGACCGTATGTATTATTTTAGATTACATCGTCAGTAGTATTCTGTTATACAATGAAGTACGTGAGAGATTTGGGTGGAGCCGACCGGGTAGCCGTGCGGACTGAGGCGTTAGGCCCACGGGTTCGAGTCCCGGCAGGGGCATGGGTATCTTTTAACTCGAACGTGACGGATAATCATGACGGGCTGAAGTCAACAGTTACTAGACTGGCCCATATAAAATGAAAGTTTACCGAAGATTTGGATGGACAAGCGGACCTCGCAACTACCCATTTTGATTGAGATTTACTCTGGTTTCTTTCGGTCGCAATAGGCCATGCTGAGTACAAGGTCAGTGCTGATTCCTCCTAAATCCTCGCTAAATCTCGCCTTAGCATTTTCTGATACTTTAAAAAATCATCGGAACATGAAAGACGATGTTACAATTTCGGAAAACAGACAGAATAGTTCTTACGGAACTCTCTAATATAAAGTACCAAGTATTTTAAACAATTATTTTTTAGTTTAGTTATTTGACTGTCCTGGGCTCCTCATGATTTACTTCCCTTTCCAAATAACTCAAATTGTAAATTGTTAACAGGTGATTGGCGAGATGCCAGTGTATCTAATTTTAAACGCGGATTAAAATCTAAGTAAGTTTACTAAAAATTTCCGAAAGTAAGAGTCCTTACAACATTTCCACATCCCTGAAAAGGGATGTAGAGTCTAGAAGCCAGATTTGAAACAACGAATCTAGATAGACTGAAAGTAAATCTGAGATCCGAAATATAGAATTCGCATCTAGATCCAATTATCCTGTTCCAAATCAAAGATTCGAAATTTTCTCTAAGATTCTACTAATCACGATATGGCTATTTTCTATCATACATGTTATTTCTTAATTTCTGATATACGAAAGACTAAATAATAACGTCTGTACTTTGGATGCAGTCAAGGATATTAAGCAATAAATTTCTTGTTTGAAAGATCATCAGAATCAGTGAACCGAAGTTGTTATTTTAGTGCTGGTGTCAATGATATTGCACAGGTCATTTGCAAATGTCACTTAACTCAATCAGCAAACTTGTCTGTTTCTCTTGGCTTTCCCTAAACCAAAACATGTTATTTCTGTCACGTATGTTTTCCATGTAGATATTTTATATATTACTATAAATTTGCTATGAATCGATTTACTTTACATGGGAACCTTGTATTATTTCATTTCAACATATCTGGTGTAGTAAAAAGTAATCCATTATTTTTGCATGACATTGAAGGCTTGACTTACCATAGTTAGAATGATCCGATTTAGGTCATATATGCGCCGTTTTGTTCGATAACGTGTTGCCATTTGGAAGGTAATATCATGATGCCTCTCTCATAGAAGCCCTTGTCCCTATTGGCAAAAAATTGAGACAGTCGATTTTCACAAGCCTCTCTTGAAGCGAATTTTTCACAACCAAACGTGTTCGAAATGGACAGGAACAGATGGTAATCACTCGATGCCAGGTCCGGACTATAAGGTGGATGCATAAGAACCTCCCAACCAAGCTCCCGGAGCTTCTGGCGAGTCACTATCGATGTGTGTGGCCTGGCGTTGTCCTGGTGGAACACAATGCCTCTCCCATTGGCCAAAGTTGGGCGTTTCTGGGCGATTGCTGCCTTCAGACGGTCCAATTGTTGACAGTATAGTTCCGAGTTAAGGGTTTGGCCGTAGGGGAGCAGCTCATAGTAGATAATTCCCTGCCAATCCCACCAAACACACAGCAAAACCTTCCTGGCCGTCAATCCTGGCTTGGGCACCGTTTGCGCCGGCGCACCGCGCTTCGACCACGACCGTTTTCGCGTGACGTTGTCGTAAGTGATCCACTTTTCATCACCAGTCACCAACCGCTTCAGAAAGGATCGCTTTTGTTGCGATTCAGCAGCGATTCGCAGATGGAAATTCGGTCCATGAGGTTTTTTTGCGTTAACTCGTGTGGCACCCATACATCAAGCTTCTTTGTGTATCCAGCCTTATGCAAATGGTTCCACATGGTTTTTTGTGCAATGTTTAGCTCTTGGGCAATCGAAACAGTGCTTACATGTCGGACGCGACAATGTCCATGATTTTATCGACATTTTCGACACGTGGCCTTCCAGTGCGTGGTACATCTTTGACGTCAAAGTTACCGGAACGGAATCGACGAAACCAAAATTGCGCGTGATTGGCTGTTACAGTATCAGGACCATAAACACTATTCACATTTGCAGCCGCCTGGCTTGCGTTTTCGACTTAATCGAAGAAAAACTGTAAAATATAGCGTATTTTCTCTTTGCTAGTGTCCATTTTGACGCGCGCTCACACAACACTGAGTCAACTCATCACAACTATCTGAACAGTGTTTGTAGTACGCAATCTCATCGTTTGAACGCCATCTCGTTGAACCCGATCGGACTTATACAACGCGAGATACAGATCACTGAAGCCATCTATTGGCAAAATAATGGATTACTTTTTACTACACCAGATATGACCTATATAAATCATTCAAACCTGTTCATGCACGTAAAATGAATCATAGTATTCATCAAAACAAACTGAATTTGTAGAACTGTACTGCAATGAAATATTTAGTTATTTCTATAAAGGTGTGGTCACGATACAATTTTTGTAATTTTGTCACGTCACTCCGTCTGGTTCCTGTTCTATGACCAGAAATTACTGTTGTTGATTCCGCAAAAATAAATTAAACTTAATTACAAATCAACTATATTTCCCTTAAAATACTTTCTTGGGAAATTACGCTGTTTAATAGGTCTAAAATGGCGACCACGAAATTGATATCGATTTGGAGATACCATAGAAGCAAATCAGTCTAAGGGAGCTGTGATTAGACAGGAATACTTCTTTTGGCCAAAAAATCATTCACACATTGTACGACTCTGAAAGATGAACTATGTTCTGCCTAAATCCTTAATCAAAATATCATGAACAGTTCAATTAATTCTCAATCCCCCTTACCACCAAGCGTCCATCAGATCTGATGGGGAGTTTCCCCAGTTTGGTTAAATCTTTCTCAGTTAGTGTAGGAGCATTGCCCGGTAGTCAAGGACGGCGTTGATGATAATTCATGGAGGAGGCGGAGCCTCCGTGGATAAGCTTTTGGACAAAAGAAATATTTTCTCTTTTAGTCCCTTTCCTCTTTTGATCTGAGTCCACATGACTGACTATTTCCTGTTACGAAAATCAAAACAAAGCTCAGTGGGCACCATTTTGGAACTGTTGAGAACATTCAGCAGGCTGTGACGGGCAGTGCGATTAGAATGAACACTTTTATAATAAAAGAAATCCCTTTCGGCAGACCTACAGGCTGAGGTAGTTCTCGAAGGTTTTTTTTTTTTCAAAATTCAAATGTCGCCTTATATGAGCGCTATCGAGAAACTAGTTATTGATTTATAGATTAATTATCAACGATACCCCACAAGAGGTAGTTTTAAAAAATTCTAATTTACATCCCCAACCCCACTCGTACCCCCACAGAACCTGGTGTCACCGTAAACTTCATGGGGAATACTATAATTTATGCACACAAAATTTACCTCTAAACTACATAGGGGGTGATATATATTTTTTCAAAATTTCAACCCCCTCCCCCGACCATCCTCTTGGGCCGATTTTGCTCATTAACGAACTTAGCTGAGCTATTAAGCCTAGAAATAACATAATAAAATTTGGTTCAAATATCTTTAAAATTATGGCCGCTAGCGTGTTAATATTACATAGATATCGTACCGATCTCAATAGGTAGATTTTTCTTCGAAATCTACCTAACAACGACTCCGCGTCCTTCAGCTGTGAAATATAATGAACTTGTTATAGTCATGTTCAAAAGAGAAAATTGTGGTTTCTTTCCATTATAATGAAACTCACAGCTCATACGGAATGATAAATGGTTTGGATATTATAACTAAGATTGTTTTATTTTAATGAACTGAGTGTGTACATTACAACGTGAGAACACCAAAACTGACACGTAAATTTATGAGACATGAAACAAGAAACCGTGCAAGTTTCATGATTGCAGCTTTCTTTACCGGAACAAAAATGTTAATAGGTTCAAATAATTACATTTGTGTATAACATCTTGCGAAGTATATTTTGGGAAACACGCTCCCACACGCTGTGTTTGTCTCAATAATAAGACTCCCTATATCAAACTCTGAGACAAACAGTCTAGCACTTTTATTTACCTACAAAACAGGAAATAGATAAATATATCCCCTCAACTGTAATCGATATGACCTTTGACAATTAGAACATAGCAAGCGGATTTTTGTTAGCTCAAGCTTCCAAATGTAGAAACAAGGTTTCCCATGGCTAACTTTTCTTTTTTTCTCTCAACATGAAAGAATAGAATGTTTCTTATTTTCTTCACTAATCGGAAACTATTTAGATTATTTTTTGAGCATTAGGTCTATTATAAAGAGGAGGCGAAGGATCGACTACGGTCCAAGGAGCCGGATAAGTAAGTAAGTAGGTCTATTATAAATTATAATGCATACCCATTGCAGTTACCAATTTAATAGGGTAGTTCCTGGGTGGGCGCAATGAGAATAAAGCCATTTCAGCAAAACTTCCATTCATACAACCTGAAAATTATCATTTCTGTAATGATGACAAGAATTTTGATGTGACACATTAACTTGAGTTTAACCGTGAGAATTCCTATTATATAAACCTTTTCCTATTTTCCATGACAACTAATCTTCACTAGAATCATCACAGATGTACTAAAGTTTGCTGTATAAATGTAATTTGAAACTTACTATTTGCATTAATGTGATAGATATTAATTTTAATATAATATTCCTGTTTTATTATTACTTCTAGATCAGACTGAACCATGTTTATACCTTAAGCATGATTATCGATGTCACAACCTATAACCCATAATCTGCATGATCACTGTTTCTGGTGGAAGGGTAACTTTAGGATTTAGCAGAATTAATTAAAGCACGAGGAACGGTACTAGTCAAGAAACACCATAAATTAATAAGTGCTATATGGAGACAGGAGAGTTTCCAAAGGAATGGAGAATCTCGGTAACAGTTCAGGTTTATAGAAAAGTCGATAAATCGGACTGTAATAATTACCGCGGAATCTCATTACTTCCAACACGTTACGAAGTGTTGAGTAATATACTACCAACACACCTAAACGCATATGCAGATGAATATGTAGAAGTTACTGGAGATCACCAATGTGGATTTATGAGAAATATATCTAAATTGGACAAGATTTTAACCTCGAGACAAATATTAAGGAAGGAATGAGAATACAATGGGACTGTTTACCAGTTGTTCATATTATTTCAAGAAAGCTTATGAGTCTGTCAAAAGAGAGAAACTTTTAAGATATCTTCGTACGATTTGGAATTCCGAAACAAAAATGTTCAGGTAGTGTGTCTCAGCTACCTCCTAAGCACAATACGTGTGGCAGGATTTCACCTGATGTTTTAAAAAATGTTAGCAATTTTGCGAAAATCCGTTCAGAAATTTTAGTATTTTAAAATTTTCGTTAGCAAATTCTACATTTCTTTACCCAACATTTTAAAGTAATACATTACTTTTATTATGATTATTTTGGGTGTTTGTGATGAAAACTAGCTTGATCTTGCCCAGGATAAATCCGGATGGCGAACGTTTATTACTACGACGATGAGTTCCGTAAGCCATAGAGTAACTAAGTAAGTACTATTAAATCTATTCGTTACACGAAAATGACCTTTGAAACATTTGAAGAAATAGAAATCAGAGGCATTGTACAGAATTGATTTATCTTCCGTTTACTGCAGCGATAACGGAAATTGTTTAGATTATGAGAAACTCTGTGCGTAACGGTAGCCTTTGTACGGACGTATAAGGAGCAAAGAAATAAGGGAGCTGTGCGTAGTCTGACTTGCTGAAATCATTTTTATTTTAATAAACAATGAATAGCATCCTAATGTTTGTAAAACACAGTTCGCAGGCTACTTAAGAGGCCTTCGTACCTACGTTGCGAGTGTGTGTGTGAGTTTTAATATTTTTGAAGATACTGGACAAATGACAACCAATAATGAAATTTCGGAAATTGTTAAGGAGGACTGGATAAATGCCTGGACTGAGCTAAACTTGCCTTGAAGATCCTTCCGCTATCAGATGATGAGGATAAAATCTAAAAATAACGATAGCAGCTGATGAGGATAAAGTCTAAAGATAAAGACAGCAGATGATAAGGATAAAATCAAAAGTAAAGATAGCAGCTGATGAGGATAAAATCTAAAAATAAAGATAGGAGATGATGAGGATAAAATCTAAAAATAAAGATAACAGATGATGAGGA
>JAGDQP010032357.1:5710-21371 GCA_022664845.1 Lepisma saccharinum | reverse complement strand
CAGTGCCACAAGTGAAAAACGCAGAGTCTATACTATGCAACTCTATACTTGCAGTTAATATTAACAAAGTGTTTCAGTGCCTACCAAGAAACTCGTTGACCTAGGAGTTAAAGTGTCAACAATAAATATGTTAATGTCTATTTTGCCTAAGTATCTTCATATTTTGCGATTTACCCCAACACTCTTTTCGATAGCCTATTCCCGTCTTCGAACAGTGATCGCTGACTACATCAGTTGCGCAGCCCCGCTTACAACGGTTGGGCTTTCCGCAAGTGTCCCACCGAAAATATCTTTCCTCAGTGGACAATGATTCAACTTAAGAAGACTTTATCAATGCCTTGTGATTTGTTTCAACCCGACTTTGTTCGTACTACTGTGTGTGTGGATGCCACTCCAATGTCCTTCGCAGTTCTGTTGGAAGACGGTACTGAACTTTTTGTGGATCGCTTCTCTCAAGCATATCCTATCTTTGTAACCAGTTTCTTGCCGTAGCTGTGGCGGTCCTTCTCATGTATCCTAAACAAGTGCTGATTATGTCCGACAACATTGCTGTAGTGTATTTTATGAATCGACGTATTTTCCGTGTAAGCTACGTGATACATATTGTTCACTATTTGTATACCTGTGTCAATAATTTTGTACTATGTTATGTATTTTCAGAAACTAATAAAGCGGGTCGAGCTTCACGCCGTCGATTTCGGACGCAAGCTGAAGGGACCCGCACCCAATGGGATCCCGGAGGGAGAAGCATGGAATATATCTCATGATCACCTATCTGGTCTCAGTTGACCTCTTCATCTCGTCAGGGTGGAAGGATCCCGCGCGTTCGGTTCGGATTGACTCAAGGGGCAGATTTTGCATAGCTCTTGATTTAAATAGTTGTTACCATACACATAAACACTGAGAAGCTATTTAACAAACCTCGACAAAGAATAACTAATATCATCATCTATAAATGTCTAACCTTTGAAGTCTTGTATCGAGTAAAATATTAAAGATACAAAAGCGGTATTGTACTCAAATTGTAGGAAATTTAATTGTAAATAAAACGTATTCGAACACTTTTTGCTGTAAACTCTACCGTTGGGGAGATAATTAGTGATTTTTAAAGAAAAGTCGAAAATTTACAAAAAAAAAAAGAAACTTTGAAAGCTTGTATCTCAAAAACTATGAAAGCTACTGAATCGGTATTGGGATAGAATTGTAGAAAATTTAATGGTAAATAAGATATTTGAGCACTTTTTGCTGTAAACTTTGCCAATGGGGGAGTAATAAGCGATTCTTGAAGAAAAGTCGAAAACTGACCAAAAAATCAACACTGAAAGCTTGTATCTTGAAAACTGTGAAAGCAACAAAAACGGTATTGGGCTCAAATTCTAGGAAATTTAATGGTAAATAAGATATTTGAATACATTTTGCTGTAAACTCTATCATTGACGGAAATAATCAACAATTTTTTAACAAAAGTAGTAAAACCTTAAAGAAATTAAAAATGGCGTCGTATTTCAAAATGGCGGACTCGAAAATCAGGCACCTCCCAACAAATTGATTGTACTGAGGGTATAGAAGAAGTATACAAAATATATATCTTTAACCCAGTCTGTCACGATTTTTTCGCTAAGCCACTACACTACTATGTTTTCTCTTGTGTACATCTTTCCAAAAATGTTATTCTGTTCGTGCTCAAGAAATACCGGGAGTTTTTTTAAGTCTTCACAGAGACGTACGCAAAGGGGGGTCTGGACCTACCGACATTAATATTATTTTTGTGAATTTAGTATAATTTTTTTGCAAAATTATATACCCTTTACTTAAATTTCACATCGGGACAGACCTCAGAACCTCCCTCCCCGAAACCAACTTCTGGGTACGTGCCTGAGTCCTTATATCTCAGGATTAGTTTTTAAACACGTGTTAGCATTTCAAAAATAAAGTATTCCAAACATTATAGAAAATGTATGTGGTATTACTTATTTACGTTGTAAATAGTTGTGACATTAAATCACAAAACAGATAAACTTGATTTGTGACTAACGTAATTTGATAATGTATTGTATAGACCCATACTTTCTATTCAGTCTCATTTCGTGTTAGACAGCCTTAAATAATGTGTTCGTTCGCAGTTAGTATTATTCAGCACCGTTCTTAATGTTTCCGTTGTGAAACGGACTATAGAAATGCGAGATGGGACAAATACAATATTAGTAATAAGCTCACTGGCAAAAAGTGAGTTAGATTTGTGTTTCAACCTGGTCGCTGATTATTTTACATTTAACCTCGAAAAGCAATTTTCTTGTGTCTGCTGCTCTTCCACCTACCTCGTTCCCGTTTATATAGCGCTCACTACTAATGCTTGTATAATTGAAACGATAATGCAAATTTCAAAAGTGGTCTTTGTGTATGGCTCGCTGATATTGTTCCGTCCTCTTCCTGTAACCATTTCTCCTGTTTCCGCGTTATAGTTCTAAAAGTATGCACCGCATTGTCCGTTCATTGTGATAATGCAGCAAGATACACAGTGTGTGTTGTGTTCCTGTACCTACGTGTACGGATAGCGGAAATACTGTTTGGAGAGACCACAGGGTGAACGGAGAACGATGGCAGTTTCAAATGTTGCACAAAAAAAGCTCACTAACCATATGATCAGCGCCAATACCAATTATAAAGGCTTCTAAATTTACAAACAATAAGCACCTTCTCTTTGAAGGTAATGTTTTAACCAGTGTTGCAAACTCCAGACAAGCGAAAGGGAAAGAACACGTCTTTTAATTAGAAAAATTACTTTGACAAACAAATTATAATCTTTTAATATACAAAAGAAAGAAAGAGAAACTGCATACTCCAAGTATTACGTCTAATTACTGAAATCAAACCCACCATAAACAAAATAATAATAATAAGCTTTCTTCGAAAGAGACATTTTAAAAAGGAGTATTTCATTTGCCTTGTCACTTGTTAGTAATTTTTCTATTTTCCCTGAGAAAAGCTATTTCCATTTCTGCCTACCATCTGTGATACTACATTTAAAACTTAAGAGTATTAGCATTAAAGTGAAATAGAAATACTCCTCCAAATGTCCTGCGTCCCTTGTTCTCATTGCTTGATCGAAAGAGAAATCATATCCCTTTTAGACCACATACTCACTTTTGTGAGGGTATATTTCCAATGCTTTAAATATAGCCATTGCTGCTTGGGTTAGGAGGACTTGGGCCCGGTCTCGCATGATTGTCAGGGTTTTACAGAACGAGATTTTGCACGAACTAGTTATCTTTATTCACATGTTCTTGCCACACTGCGTTCTTTGAGTTGAAAGCTGCAGTTAGTTGGCGGCTGTTCAGTAAGTAACGTTAAAAACTATTGTAAACAATATTATTGTTGTTCAATTTCGTGTTCTTTCTGTGTGTGGTGTAAGATTAAATACTGCTAGCCTCCGAACAGTGAATATTATGAAAGTTGCTTCAAACTTTAAGTGCTATATTTGCAACCCGCACAAAAGTGAGTGCAAGGACCAAACGCTAACTAAACATTATTACTCTGAAATTTTGTTTCCGAACTAAAAATGGAAAACTTGGCTGAAAATCAAGACCTTATATTTGAACTGTTGGAAGATTCAGATGTTGAAGAACTAGGTTTAAGTGACGATGAAGTCATCGACCCTGATTGTACTCTTGAACTCGATGAGAACGGTGTAGGGGGCAGTGAAAACGAAGTGAAAGTAAGTATAAGGGACATCAGTGATAACGAAGGTGCAAGAGATGTAAGTGGTCCTAGTCATTCTTGGTCAAAGAAAAGTTTTCCTTCCGAGGACATGCCTACTCCTGCTTTTGACAAACCTACTGAACTCCTTTCTCCTGCACAATACTTCGAAAAATATTTCACAGATCATCTCCTGTTGTTATTTGTTCGACACACTGCTCAATATTATATGCAAAAGAATGGATGCGAATTGAAACCTGTTCCTACAATTGCTGAGATCATAACGTTTTTTGGTATCCATGATATGATGAGCTGCATTTGTTATACCAGGATAAAGATGTTTTGGGGAAGTAGGTTTCGTTTTGAGCCGATTGCTACTGCTATGAGTCGAGATCGATTTTTCTTCCTCCGTGTTAACTTGCATTGTGTTGACGTACTTGATGTTCCTGAAGATGACCAGCGAGCCAATCGTCTCTGGAAGATACAACCGGTGTTAGAAGCTGTACGCAAACGGTGCTTAAAACTGGAGCGCAATTTTGTAACCTATTCAATAGACGAAAATGTTATTCCATTTGTTGGTGTGTGTGTGCACTGCGCGCATGTCATTAAAAATAAGCCGAAGCCTGTAAGGCTGAAAAATTATGTACTGACTTCCTCTAATGGTATGGTACTAGACTTCGAAATCCACCATGGACCTAGTACTCTTTATCCCGACACCAATCTTGGTCATGGTCCAGACGTTGCTTGTAGAAAGTTTTGTCTATTTGTTGGAAGAAATACAACAAATTATTCATAATCCGAAATTAAGGACAATTCTACTGTTCTAATAGTACTCGAATGCAATTTATAGATACTTTCCATCTCTCGTATGCCATAACAACCTGTCTAAAATCTAATGATCTTACTTTAACAAATGTGAGTTAGCGCTTCGACCAGCTTGAATAGCAAGTTCAGTTCGCGATTCAAGACAATATGCTACAAGATGATCTGTAGTCTTCCAATTATTTCACTATTTTTTTTTTTTTTTTAAAAAGAGATAACACTACGCAAAATTGAATGATTAAAGAAAATGTTCTAATTTAAAAATTGCACGATTTGTATCCAGAACGTAGTGTAGTGATTTTCAATGTAGGTGGTGCCAAAACCTGGAGCGATTAATAGTGAACTCAATGGCGCGTGGAAGGAAATTACAAATATAGAGAAGATAAATGAAAGTAGATGGCAGCAAACATTCTATCCTTCGTAGTGCAGCAGTTTTCTTTAATTGAATCAATTATAAAACGATATAATTATATGTATTTGAAGAGCATTTGTAACATCTAATATATCTAACTAATTTGAAAAACAAAAATGTGAAGTGAATTACATGTATTATATGAAACATAATCACAATACCATAAATACAATTTTAGATTTTTTCTAATTTAATGCACCATGAAATATTTTTTATTGGTTAAGGGGGTCGTGAACTGAGAAAGAAATATTTGGGAAGCGGCGAATGCTTAGAATATCTTCTTTCATTTAAGAAAGCTGTTGTTGATGAATAAGTCGTTTGTAAGGAAGTGTGATGCGAAGGCAATCTTTCAACACATTCAGCTGATTCACTGAATCCATACTTTCAGCATATATAGTGTATTCAAACAAGGAATTAAAAGCCCACTTCCTCACTATAACGTCATTAACACCTATTAAATACTGAATCTGTACGAGATGATCAATCAAGCATAGGTTTTTAATACCATCAATTTAATTGTCAACCGTTGTTACATTATCTTTTTAATATTTTGCTTGTTTCTTTTTTACTTACGGTATAAATAGAAGTTTCAATTCAACTGTTTCTATATGTCTACCTGCATAGTCCAGTGAAATTAGGCATAATTGAAGCTCTACCTAGACATTCAACAGAACAAAACGAAACCTTTTGCAATATGTAGTACTACTTCTTCTGTATTACTCACAAAAAGTCCCAAAGAATACAGCGTCTGGTTTAGGAGTTATGCCATCAACAATATGGCGTCCACGCGCAAACACCTATTTTTACTTAAATAATAATATATTCTCTCAGAATTAAGATACAAATTTCGTTCTTGCTTCAAATTGAAGATAATGATTGGTCTCAGTAATTCAAGTTGATATTGTGTTTATATGCTGTCGCCATAATTAAATATGGCGGATGTTATATAAAAAAAAGTAATTTTGCTTCTTTTCACAATATGATTTTAATAGCAAATAACTTTGAAAATCTCACGGATACTGAAAAACACCTTGAGCTAAACGTGATAGAGCGTTATCTAATTTTTCTAACGAGACCAACATTATTGTCGTATCTAAATTTTGAGGGAGCTAGTCGATTTTATTTGATACAGGGTGTTCTACTTTAAGACGTTAAAACTTAGCACTATACTAAAATTTTTCGATAGGCGTTTGATCAAGGTAAAACTTTAGTCTTGCGTTAAATTAAAGGAAATGAATTGTAAAATTATACCAAAGAACCATATCTAATTGATTAGAGTCTAAATTCAATTCCCCAGCAAGCCCGGCGAACTCGCAAATGTGAGCCAGTTTTATAATTTTTATTTATACTCATAGGGTAAAACTGGTGACGCTGGGATGACGCTGTCTGTGAAGAATTTACCTCACTGATGGTCAAAAGAAGCGTCCATATTAAAGGATTGTTATATAATGTTCATTATACCGTTACAGTTCTCAATACGTTGTTCAAATCATACCAGTGAGTTTGAGAAAGGGATTTACCTATAAATATCGACTGAATAGTTAGTATTACATAAGTACGTACACATATCAGCAAACTTATTGATAAGCATGTTATTAGGGTAAAGTTACGAAAATGGATTAGGTGGTCTTATGAACTTGTACTTCTCGATACAAAACATAATCTTACTTCTAAAACTACCTTTTTAGTACAACATGGAGACACTTCAAGCATAAATCGGGTGCTTAAAAGCCATAAATAAAATTCATTGAAGCAGAAATCTCCATGAACCTGCCGGAGATGAACGACACCTTGGACGACATACAAGTCATTGAGGTTGAACAAGAAGGAAGCAGTGAGGAGAGGAGGAAAATAGCAAGATCGCCCGCATCGGGAAACCTTGTGTAAACCTGCAGAGGCAAAACTGCCATCTATAGGTTTAGAGGTGGCCGAGGAAGAATGCTTTAGAACACTACACAAGCTGCTATACAAGCGGAACCTTACCCAGCACTATGAGTCAGAAATCAGCAAAGGGTTACGAGGAAGCAGATTTTAATACGACTCGAGAAACCTGACTTTAATTTGGCTGAATTCACCACAGCATCAGCTAATTTCAAAGAGAACATTACTGCTATTCAGCGAAAAGCGGAATTAAGTGTTAACGAAAAGATCAACCACTACAGACAAGTTAGCACTGAAGTTGGAAGAACAGTGAAACTTCCCATTAGAGACTGCAAGGCACGCTTTGGTTCGGGGGTCACTAAGAACGTTTGGCTGAAGAGGAAGCTACAAGCAACCAACAAGACTAAAAGAACGAGACGCCATAACGTCGGCGTGCAAGAGCATGGTAAACTAACAACCACACAGTTAGCCCGTGTACATATACGGAATACATACAGTGGAGGTCGATCCACTATACAAATCGTCAATAAGAAAATAGATGTAGAGGAGATATTCAAATTAGAGAATCTGTAGCTGGTGTGATTGGAAGGCTCGGGTTCCAAGCCTCGCCCAAACACTGTGAAACATACAGAGAATGTGAATTGGAACAGGAGAATGGCTGTTACGTTATTGATGGTACTAATGATGATGATGACGTCCCACCGAAAGGTTTCCGCCAGGATTTTCAGTTTTGAGGATGTAAACTCAAAACTGGGAGGGTATAACTGAAGTTTTGTATGGTTTCTATCGATTTTTCACAGCAAACATTTTAAACTTTGGGATCAAGACTTTTGGGGTAAACACGGGGGGTTCTGGTTTTTTCAGTGTCTAGCTGAAAAATTTTCCCACCATTTCAACGCCACCGTATTGAATAAATGTATTATGTAACAAGAATTTTTGCTATATAGCTAGTACATAAACACACTAAGATTACAGGCAAACATATTACTAGCTTAGATTTAAAGATGGGGGAACGATACGGATACTGTTCTGAAGCTCTTAAACTGTTATATAAATTTAATGTTACGTATTATGATAGTATGCTACAATTACACACATTGTTTTACATAAACTTGCAAACTTAAAATCAAGAAACTATTTTCTATCGGTTTACCTTAATATATCTCAAAGAGTCAGTAATGAATAAAATTCTTCATTCTAGTCATTTTCCAATTGAATATGTTATTGTAAAAAATGACCTGAGTCACTTTCTTCGTGGTTTTGAGTTATTGCTTGTTTCAGGCTCCCTGGGGGTAGACACATCATTTGCATCACAAATGGTCCTGTTCCATCTACCAGAACAGTAGCATGATAGCCCAAAAGAACCATACTTTATGCGCTTACTGTGTTAGAGAAGATGGTTTTTGTCATTTTTCTCGAAGCTTCATAAATGTGACTGGGGTCCATTTTTACAATAACATATTCAATTAATTCCCTTGAATTTCTTACAAAAATGACGTCATACGCATTTAAAGATTCCATTACCAATTCTGACGGCCCCCATATAGAGGACGTCACAACCCCTAAACCCGACGCGGATATCTGGTATCATTTTAGAATTAATTTCCTATAATTTCAATCAAAACTAGTTTTTACTCTGATCAACTGAACTGTTTCGTCTCTCGAAAATTTTCAGCATGGTGCTTAGTTTTGAGTACTTAAAACTTAAGAGTTCTAAAGTACAACACCTTGCACTCCGTAAAATCGCACAACGAGCGAGATTTTCAAGACTAATTTTGCATTATCGAAGTTTAGGGCGCGAGCCCATGCCTTCCATTTGAAATGAGATTGGACGGGTTGAGTAAAGTATGTCATTGGACAGGGTGCAACTGGCTCTTTCCCGATGAGTCTTGGATTTTGAGAAGATGAGGAGTAGTTGAGGAGTATGGAGAAAATAGGCATAAGTTGGTCGAGCCTCATTGTTACGCAATGCATATAGAGTTGTTAGTGTTGGTGTTCTGTTATTTCTCCAGAAAAAATCGTGAGTTGGGATCATAGAAATCTAATTGAAAATCCTGGATTAGAGTACCAGGTGATATTTACAAGTATCCTAAGAAGGACGTGGCATACGATGAGCAGATATGAAGGGCTCTCGTGTGCCGATGGACTGCAATGGAACATGTTGAGTAGTCCTTACGCAATGCCAAAAAGATCGTGAAAGAAAATTGATGTAGGCAGTCCAAGGTGAATTTGTGAAATGCGGGTGTCACGGGAGTGACCAGTAATGATTCCTGCAGCACAATTTTGGATGACTTGCAGCTTCTTCAAGTGAGTAGGAGCTAAATGTTGCCAGGCAGGCCCTGCATAGCTAAGTACAGGACGAAGCATCATATTAGAGATGTGAAGACGAGTTTTGTAGCGAGAGAACATGACTTTTAAGCATCGGATAGAGTGAAAGCATACGTTGTGTAGTGCACGATTAACAACAGACTGTAGATGAGGTTAGAAGGTTAAACGTTGATCAAGTTCGAATCCTAGGTATTTAGCAGAATTTTGCAGTTCCAGTGGTTGATCGAAAAAAGTAAGTTGTCCGAGTAGGCGAGATCGGTATCGAGTGAAGTGTACAGCAGATGTCTTATCTTGTTTTATTTTGATTCTCAAATTTGATGTCCACTGTTGTATGAGATCAAGATGGTGCTGATCTTGAGGATGAGCGTATCATAGGTTGCAGTTCGAAGAAAAAAATGCAGTGTCATCAGCAAACTTGGCAATGGTAATTTTTCCTGAAGTCGATGTATCAGCAGTATAGAGATTGAAGAGTAGTGGACCAAGGACTGAGCCTTGAAGAACGCCAGCAGTGATCGGTTTTGGATCAGAGGTAGATCCATTGCAAGAAACAAAGAAGGTGCGATTTGCTAAATAAGCTTGAATAAGACGAATGAGGGAGTCTGGAAAAGCAAACTGTATTAGCTTATATAAGAGGTCATCATGTCAAACACGGTCAAATGCCTTAGCTGAATCAAGGAAGACTCCGATGGTATGTCCAAATGAATTTTACTGGTAAGTAATCTCTTCTGTTACACGGACTAACTGGGTAACCGTGTCGAAGCCAGGACGGAATCCATATTGGTGAGGTGGTAACAGCTGTTGAGTGTTGACATGATGTGTAAGTCTACGGTGAATCAGTCGTTCAAAAATCTTACTAAGAACAGGAAGTAAGCTGATAGGTCTATCGTTAGCAGGAAATAGATGGTCTTTGCCAGCAGTTTTCCAGCACTGAGGGAAATGACTGTGAAGGAACATAGCATTGAACAAACGAGTTAGAAGTACAAGTAGTTTTCGTGGAGCGTGTTTGAGAGCAAGCGTGGTGATACTATCAGGTCCTGCGGCACGAAGGCGACGAATAACTTAAGAAACTTCACGTGGAGTGGTAAGATCAACCGGGTTGAAAGGTGCAGCTAAAATGGAGTGACGGAGAGAACGCTGGACAAGTCGGATAGTAGCTTCATCATAAGGTTCTGGGTTTAGCATAAATTGCTGTTCCATTAGGTCAGAGAAGACATTGGTTTTTTCTTCGGCAGTAGAAACAAGTCCATGTGGGCCATGAAATGGACAAGACGTAGACACAGATCGAAGATTTGAAAAGGGTTTGGCAAGTCTCCAAAATTCGTAGTTAGGTTTAATCCAGAGCTTGTAATTTTGCTTCCCAATTTTGTTTGTCTATGCGGTGAATTCTTTTATTGACTCGTTTATTCAAAGAATTCCAAAGTGCTTTCCAATTAGAGTCACGTGTCGTTTGCCATCTTTTTCTTACCAAACGTTTCAAAGAAATGAGTATCTGGGTTCTTAGCTGGTCAGAATAAAGGTTGCGAGTGGATTTTGCATTTGTGATGGTAGAGGAAGTAATGCGAAGTGCAGTTTTGAGATTGTCTGTAAGATTTTGAACTTCATATTCAATATCCTGAGCAGAATTAAGTGTAACTCTAGTTTCTATGGCATCAGTGACGTAACGTTTATAGCATCCCAGTCAGTAAGAGTAATAGATGGTAAGCGCGGACATGGTGGAATAAGTTGGTGCTGGATATCAAGACGGACGGGTGGGGGGATATGATCAGAGTCAAGTGCGTGTATAGTGAAGGGGCTATCACTGATATGGGTTCCTTTGTAAAGAGCCATGTCAAGTACATCAGACATACCACCATTCTTTGGAAAGCAAGTTGGATCATGGGGAGTAATTGGAGTGATATCCGGTGAATGCAGAGCACGATATAGAACACCACCAGCACCGTTTGGATGTAGTCAGTTTCAGTGTTGATGGTTAGAATTAAGGTCACCTGCTATTATGACTCGAGTACCAAGTCTACTTAATTTGCGAAGATCTTCTAAGACGAGAGGAGTATTAGGTTGTTTGTATACTGCAATTAATATGATAGGCGTACCTGAGGTGAAAAGGGTAGCACCGGTAGCTTCAATTGTTTGAAGAGTAGGAAGGAGAAGTGGCTGAAGTGGAAGATGACTTTTTGTGATAATAGCCATACCACCTTTAGGATCATGACGATAAGTACGGAGAATTTCATAGTTACGAAGCCTAAACTTACCTGGAGGCTGTAGGTGAGTTTCGTTCATAAGAATGATCTCAATGTCATATTCGTGCAAGAAGCGTTGAAAAATGGCGTTGATCAGTAATGCCATCAGCATTCCAAAATGCTAGTCTTATGTTGCGTGCAGGAACGTGCTTAGTGTGAGCCATTGTCGAAGAAAACACAGATTATTTCTATAATGACTTGAATTTGTTCATTGAGAGTGGGAGCTGAAAAGATACGCTTAAGGCCATCTTTGATATGTGTAAGAGTATTGAGCATGTTAGGTCCCTTGAAGAGTTCGAATTAATAGTGCCGCCGATATTGGATGAAGAGTTCGAGGCCACAGAGGTGGTTGAATCTTGACGATTTTTGGTAGAAGTGATGACATGTCTTGGCACATTAGATGTTTGATTTGTAGTAGCTTTCGTACTATTAGCATAAATTTGGTTAGTAGTTGAGGCATGTTTGTTAGTAGTAGGCTAGTCAGATAAAGATAGGGTGGTTTTCTATGTGGCATTGATTTTGCGACTTTTTAAAACAGCTGGGATAGTCTTGCATCCCCGGTAGTTGGCGGAGTGGTCACCACCACAGTTTGCACATTTAGCAGGTGGATCTCTAGTTTTCTTGGGGCAGAGATGCGCAAAATGAGGATCCGTACATTTCACACAACGAGATTTGTTGTGACATGTTCTTTGGGAGTGCCCAAATCTCTGACACGAGTAACACTGCAAGACGTCTGGGGCTTTTTACGGTTCAATCATGACCGTGTAGCTTAACAGACATTGAAGTTGATAGATGCGGTGGATGTTTGGCTCTTTACGAAAAGATGCTAAGAAGAGTGGATACAACTTCTTGGGGTTGGTCTCTTTATCTTTACCATGGAGCTGAGACACCTCGATTGTTGGAAATTCAAGATCAAGTAAATCTTGATAAATATCCTGGGTTGGAGTATCGATGGGGAGCTTACGTATGACCCGACCACCTTCAATGGTCGTTCTTTCTTGGGTATCTCAGTAGCATACTGACATTTCTTTTGAATGGAGTAAGTTTCGATCTTGCCGTAGTCAGCTTTCGTTTTTACGTGAAAGCCAATGTAATCTGCTGCATGTTTAACTTTGGGCTTTACTTGACATACTGAGGACAAAGTTTTGCCAAAATGGTATTTGTGTTTGATTCCATAAATTAAAATTGGTGGCGGTTTGGTAATTGGAGGTTCAGACCCAGCAGTGGAGTCATTATCATCATCATCAGTGTTCAATGAATCGAACTTGTTAGACATTTGGACTGGAGAAACGGGAGGTTGACTTGGATTAACTTTAATGATCTTTTTACGGACAGTAAAGCCTTCAGTTTCCATCTCATGTGTTGCTTCCGTTACATCAGAACTGCTACCTTGAGTAGATTTTGATTGTTTAAGTCCAGGAAAAACTTCGGTAGACGTAATATCAGGAGGTGAGGAAGAGCAGAGATTTGATCTTGAGGATCAAGTGTGAAAGGTTCCTTGCCTCGAGCGTTTTTTCCGCGAAAAACGATCGATTATGTTTTTCCATTTGCTTGAGAAATAGAATTCTATCCTGTGCGCGCCCACTAGTGTCAGCAGTAGGTCTTGGTTATTGACAAGTTATGAGATCTTTGCGCCGCGAACTCAGCGTTTTCATATTGATATGCAAGGCTACTACTTTCGTAGTGACATAATAGATAGGCAAGAGAGGAGTGCTATCTATCGACGATGGAGCACGGGCCGCATCAGTGGTCATTGGAGGCAGATAAAGGGCTACCCAATGCGTGGCCTGAGTAGTGGCGAAGTACTTCTTTGGAAGTTACAGAGAACTTCCAACTCTCTCTTTCAAATTGCTATATTACTTTATTTAATTTTAGACACTATCAATTTAATCAGTCATCGGTGAGCGCACCAAGCACTGTAGGTCAGCTTGTAGGCACCGAGAACGGCAGAGCGAAGAACACAGGCATCAGCAAGCTTCGGATCCTATTACTGATCTGTATCGTAAAATCGACTAACTCGCTCAATATTTAGGATATAACAATGACTTTTTATGGCATATCTAAACGACGCCATAATAATATTCGCTTTTTGCAATGTTGGTTTTCTGTGTTTCCCATCTTCCACTATTCACTCTGAACCTCCAGCAGGGTGAAATAGGAAACCAAGTGGACGAAAAACAGATGGACATTCCGACATTCCTGTGTGGGAATCCAGCGTCTTGGAGAGTAGTCGATGGACAGTGGAAAGTGGCATTTTAGCATTGGATAAAGACAGACGTGAATGTTCGAACCTCGCGTTTTTTAATTGCGCCGTCCCAAAGTATTTCGGTTCGTGCCCCAGGCAGGCTATTTCGTCGGGTCGTGCGGATAGTTGTTAAGCGGGCGCCCTGCTAAAAACACTTCATTAGTTGTTTTTTTTAATTTTATTGTGATATCCCTTCATTATGTAAAACTTATTATCAATGCTTAGTGTAGTGTGTTTGGAAGCTTTTATCGGTGTGTGTGTATATTGTTTTTAGTGTAGTGAAATTGTTACCAGACCAGACCTTGTAAGTATGTGTGTGTATATATAGTTTATTCTTGTATATAAAATTATGTATATAGTAGGTTTTTTTTTCTCATTTGCTGCAACTCCCAAAAGAAGTAGTTGTCACCGAGGCGACACCCTACTTGATGCAATTGTTTTTTTGTTTTTTTCATATGTCACCACGGAGGTAGCTGGAGCCATATTTTATCTCGTTCGAAATAATAGGTAACGCGTAATCATGTTTTTAAAAAGTGTTTTTCGGTATCTGTGAGAGTTCCATACTTATTTGCTATTAAAACTATATGCTGAAAGGAACAAAACTACTTTTTTTAAAAAAATAACATCCGCCATATCTAAATATGGCCACAACATATAAACACAATATCAACTTGAATTACTGAGACCAATCATTATCTTCAATTTGACGCAAGAACCAAGTTTGTATTTTAATTATGAGAGAAACGTTTAAGTCGGTGTTTGCGCATGGATCAATAAATCTTCATATTGTTTTAAAGTGTGTAGTTTCGGAGTTAGAGATATTTGAAGGTACGAAGGGGTCATTTCAAATGACGTCATATTTCGACAAATAATAACGTAACCTTTACGTAACATAAGGGTTATAAAATGTTAATCGAAGTTGTACTTTGAGAATGAATTTGAGCAAAGTTGTTGTTACCTGAAAGCAGCTTTAAGGGAATTTTTATGCTTGTCTGTCGCTCACCGGGAATCAAACCCAGAACGCTTGATTACAAGATGACTTGTAAATCCTTCGTTTACGCCGACATTTTTTTACTTTGTATAGCAATGTAACTAAAAATCGCTTTATAAATACACGAAGGTGGGCAAAAAGGTTCACATGTGTTCCAATACAGATTGACTATGTAGATGGACTGATGATGAATAAACAGTTTTATTTTGACAACATATAATTTATATGATTTGAATTCGTATTTATGGCTTTATGCATCTCTGGCTAAAGTCGGAATAAGGAATGGAGAGGGATGAGGTAATAAAGGTTTCCAGGTCCTAGTTATAAGGCAACATCCCATCATTAGCCTGGTGTGACTGAAGAAAAATTAATGTTGCCCACAAGACGAGTTTAAGGCTGTCTCTTCTCGAAAATGTCTTGTTCAGAAAGTGTTTCGTCTCCAAAAGATTTTTGTTGTATATTATCTCATCATCTGTCTCATCTCGTTTCCCATAGTCATTTCTCGGTCTCGTCTCATCTCGTGGGCAACACTAAGAAAGACCCTGGAAGCGTCAGGACAGCAGACCGCTGACATTGTTTATAGGATCTTCCGTACACGATGTCAACGTTCTACAAACTGAGATAGAGCCGCTCGGCCTATAGAGTTATGTTTTAAAAAAGATCATTACAAATTTTATACTGTGCATCATAAAACAAAATGTATGCGTATCTCTCTTCTGAGCATCGTCCCAAATACCTAGAAATCTCTTCCGAGCAAAGCTACTTCAGCGACAGCCTTTCATTAATAGAATGTTTCGTTAATATTCTGTTTAAACGTACATATTATTTCCATGAACTTATTAATTATATCCTAAGTTCGTTTCGTAGACGATATAGAATACTTGCAATTTTTCACAAGTATTAGATTCGTAGAGCAGCCTGGTCGAGCCTCCTCCTTGCTGGCAATATGCGCTTTAAAATTCCAAATTTACATTCTCGCCTGATTAAGTTCTCGATTTATATCTTCATATTTCTTTTTTGAACGAGAACAATAAACGAAAATTCACATA
>JAGDQP010032356.1:0-21371 GCA_022664845.1 Lepisma saccharinum | reverse complement strand
CCCCTAGCCTTTGTAGATCCCTCTACTAACTGCAAGGCAGCAGTACTGGTTTTGGTCCGCCCCGGAATATTTCCGGTACCCACCATATCTGGTCTGCATTCCCCTATCCGCCACCTGGGGAGGCGCCTGGTGGAAGACCAGTAACTCCAACCCGGCTATTTAAACTTACCTTAAATAATTAAGAAGAAATTTTAACACTTCAAAATAACGTTCAAGAGTGATATAGTGATGATAAATGTAATTTAATATGTACAAAATTCAGAGATAGTCTTCCTTGTCTTTACTAGCGCATTCTTCATGTGCTCACCTCGAACACATGATACACATAACCCATAGGTCTCCCTGTGTGTTCAGAGAATATCTTGTCGCAGAATATATATTTCGTATCTTCATCATCTGCCTTTTCTTGTGCAGCTGGCATATCAAAGTATTCGTACCTTCATCATCAAAGAATCTAGATCAGAAAACATTATCCTGGATTCTTCTGAATCTGATTCTTGTCTTGTGAATTCTAAAGTTCCTTGTTTTCTTTTCCGTTCAGGTGTATTCCATTTTTTTCATTGTTCAGCTCTTTGATCAACTTAACTAAAAGATGATGTCTTCTTATATTTACTAGATTCTTGCTTTTCCAAGGAAGCCATAATTGTTTATTAGTATGGGTTATCCGTTATAACAGTTACACTTCCTCATTTTCTAAGTCGATTCTCTTTATGACAGGAACTGCTGAAATATGAAAAAGACTTAGTAGGTTTGAAATTCCAAATACTGTGTTCTAAGAGAAGGAAACTCTTAAAATGGATATGTAGGTAAGCAAGGTAGCCCATATTTAGACCATTCATAGGGTTTGCTTCGTGACGCAACAGATATCAATACGCAATATTATTTATTCTTTGATTTATACTGACTACGAATGTTGTCTCTGAGGAATACAACTTACCTTATAAAACATTTCAAACTTGTTTTTATTGTGTTTAAAAAGCTGAAATAGAAATATCTGATAAAACTTTCCCGCTGTTGAAAACAGGCACAACATACAAATAAATCAACGACATCCAACTCTTTGTCGCTAACTGAATTCCGCCACCACCTTTGTCCTTGGGGAACTGTTTCACTAGCCCATATTTGGACCATGGCTCATATTTGGACCTTCTTCTCTAGATATCAACTTCCCACAACAAACATTTTCTTTAATTTCAATATAACCAATGAAGAAATATTCATTTTGTACACCACTGTAAGAAGTTGATATTGAGTAGGAACTTGGATACACTGTGTCTCGTAGGCGAAGCGATCTTCCTTGTTGTTTTCGTCTCTGGAATTCATCCGCCAAGTTTATGACTTACATATTACGGAACACCCTGTATTTAGTAAAATTTTACTGCAAATGCAGCCTAAAACAGACCAATTTCGTATTATTTGTCCAGGTAAGTAAAAATTTTGAAAAAGATCCTAAAAATAACATTTTTAATTTTAATGTATCATGGATTGCGTAGTAAACAACGGTTTGGTCAAATATTAATTTTTAATACAAAGAAAATCTCAAAACTGTACACCCATATTTTTACTTTGTATCCGAAAATCGTGCTGGTATAATATTTTTTGAAAGATACACAAAACTTTAAAATTATTTAGCATAAATTTGGTGTTTGGCGCACTCTATGATAATGAAGCTTCTCCAGTTGTGAGTTTCTCCAGCAGGGAATCCGATTCGTCGGCACCATCACAAAGTGTCGTATCTCAATATTTGGCAGTTTTAAGTTAGTACCGTCAGAATATGGCATTTTGTGTATATTTATTTGTCTCAAATCGACGTATCTCAGTGATAAGCCATTCAAAAGTTATTAACAAAAATGGGTTACAAGAACAAGTATATGGAAGTACTTTTCTTTAAATTGCTCTCCTGAAAAGTCTGAAAAAATGGAATACGACACTTTGTGATGGGGCCGACGAATTGAGCTACAGCCGGTCGGTACTACTTTCACACTTTCGAAGTTATGTCAATATGTAGCACGTCACTTTTATATTAACTTTCATTTCTATCTTGGATATAACGGATGAGACACACAGCCATATTCCTGAATTCTTTTAAGAATACACTCATCAGAGATTGAGCTGTTCCTGTTGAAGGCTCCATGCGACATTCGACTATTGTCCAATAGGTTTTAGTTTCGAGTCGCGCCTCTGGAATGGATGCTTGTCTTGTAAAAAAATGTGGTCTAAACCAGTTTTAAAGATCATAAATAAATTTTATGCTCAAACTATTAAATTTGTTCGGTTTTCCAGAGGAATTAAATACACCCTAAAAGAAGATTGATGGAATCATTCAAAATTGAATCAAATATATTTTAGTGCTATTATACGGAGTGTTCCAAAAGTTAAGCTGCCGCTTTTTCATATTACGTAAGTACTAAACTCAAGCAAATGAACACATCATTCTTGAGCTGAAATGTAGCCACGTAGCTATATTGCAAAAAAGACATTAGCTATCATTCAGCATGGGCAGATTTATGGGGGCATGAGGCAGCATTGCCCCCCAGTCACATCATAATGACTAAATATTTTGTTCTAAACGATAGCTTTTAAAGTAATTGCCCCCAGGGTCTCTCTTCTAAATCCACCCATGTTATTCAGGTATAACTGTAAAAAAGTGACAGTCAGATTTTTAATTCAAAATATGTCTATTTCCAGTGCTCGAAGTTGGAAGCACGAGCGTGACGCCGTGCCCTTAAATTTTTCATTTTGAATTGGCGTACCCTTACCTTTTTATTAGTGGGCGCCCATTGCCTTTACTTTCAATAGAACGTCGCCGCCAGTCCGCCACTAGGTGCAAGCGTACCCTTACTTTTCTAGCCCACTTTTGCAACCGTTCTCTTACCGTTTCTAACCCACTTCGAGCACTGTATATATTTCCGCACAAAACCCATTTACTTAACTAGTTGCAACATTTTCTGGGTCTCACTAGAGAGTCTGCAAAGGAGAAATAAATGTAAGACTAATTATAAAATTTGTCAAATAATTACAATCGCGACATGGAATTCCGGTCACTCCAGCCACCCAGACAGTTTCCAGGCGATTGCTGAGTCAAACGAGGCGAATGTTGGGATATTCCATTAACAGGGGCTTGGCCTATTCCTTCTCCCATGACTATAAAAAATAAATATGGACCTTAAGTAGTTCTGAAGGTCAAGAGTGAAGTTTCCATAATATTTCCTTCAGTGGCTAATTTCTCCTAGTAATCCATTCCAACTAAGCATAAGAAAAAACTTATGTATAAAAAAAAATATGAGCAAGGTTACGACCCAACTCTCCAGACTTCTTAACCTACAGAAACAGACATTACTGAATCATCATGAGCTACGTCGTTGTGAAAGCTTAAAGGAGAAAGCAATGCCCGTTATTACTTCCCAAGAACACCAACTTCTTTTTCTAACAAGGTATCACGGACTTCTGGTGGGTCTCTGACGGCCATCAGCTTCCACGCACAGAAAAAAGAAAAGGATTGGCCCAGGATGTTTCTTTTGTTGTTTGGATTGCACTGGAAGTAATAAAATACCAAGTAGAAGTAATCGTATGATTGGTACAAGATAGGACAAATAAACCATTTGAAGAGCACTGATTTATTTGGACCGATGATACGGCTTGGAAGCATTTGACGAAAAAGGAGGAATCATATTATGTTCCAAACGAAAGCAATCTATCATATACATATGCATATCTTCTTTCGTCTTTCCGTTTTGTAATAGAAATTCACTGTTGTTTGAAAAGAACTCTCAAGAAGGGTCATGGGCATTTTGTAAACCACCCACAATAAAAATGTTCTAGCAGGCACGTGGCAGAAAATGGCACTTCAACTCTTTCTTTGTCTACTCAGGGCCAGTGTTACCCTGACTAGCTGAAGTCGATGTCAAGAATGGTAATGCCATGCAATATTAAGTTGAGTAAAGGAAATGGTTTTTTCCGATATAATACAATGACCGTGAAGCTGATATAAACTATGCTTGAGAACTCTCGTGGTTTAAGTAAGACCACCAGTGATTCCGTCAGACTATTCCTCCCTGTCGAGGGTGTAGCCCCTCAAGTACTCAAGCCTCCAACTTAAACTTTTTACGGTCAAAAATCGATAGAAACTGTGCAAAACTCCATTTACACCGTCCCAATTTTGACTTTACACACACCAAAACTGAAAATCCTGGGGAAATATCTGAACACTAACGCTCCTTATATATTCTACAAAGGAGGACTCACTTAGAATCCCATGAAATATCAGTGTGGAGTGTGCTTAAGATTCGAGATGTTAAGCTTTTTTTTAAAAATCCCGCTTCTTTGGTATGACGAACTTGAGAAATGTTGAACCATTTATTTTTTCTGAAAGAGAGGGACAGAACTTCATCATTGTAACATTTAATTATTTCGTTCAGCCATTTTCAATCTACTGCTGCATAAAGTCCTCCGTTTTCCCCACAAATCTCGTCAGGTGCTTTCCTTTTCCATATTGCTCCTGATAAACGTTAAGTTTAATCTACCATCTTGTAATTGGTTGTCTTTTCCTTTTTCAACTTCAATTTTTTTTCACTCTCTTGTTGTAGTCTAATGACAGAGTTAGCAGTCGAGTAAATGTTTCGTAGTAATTTAAATGCATTCATTTTAGATGCCTTGATGTTTATGTGTTTTGGATACTGCTGCCAAAGAGACCGAATCGAAGACAATTTCAAAACTGTATATCCTAGACACAATGGAAATTTATATTCATTAGACCTTTCTATAATATTGTTTAAAACTTGTATGCGATCCATTGTGCTTAATCCACTATGAAATCAGGCTTGTTCCTTTCTTTCTTTAAAATATAAGTCACCATTGAACATAATTCGCAATGAGTTAGGTGAACATTTTCTATGGAAGTACCCTCCTTCCTTGTGCAACAGAATAATAATGCCCTTATTCCAACTTGAGAGTAATTCTTTATCCTAAGGCACATTGAGAATAGATTAGCAAATTTTATTTCATCTTTTCATCTACCCACTTAAACATCTCTGCTGGAACTCTACCTTCTTCTGCGATTTTCCTTTCTTTATCCCTCTAAGTACCTTATCCACTTCGTCTTTCATTACGTCTGGAACTTCTACAACATTTTCTTCTCTATCTTCTCACATTAGTTCTTCATCGGAATAGTACAATTCTTTCAAATATTTTTTTCTATAATTTTCTCCTTATTTCTAGTTAATGCCATAGCAGGTCTGTTAATTGTTATTATTTGTTTCTTCTCTATTATGAGCAGTTGTTTACAGTTCTTCAGACTTTTGCTTTCCTCGATTGTTTTCTTAACAATGTTTTCGTTGTATTTTCGCTCATCTTCCGTTATTGTAATTCTTTTTCTACCATTTCTCCTTTTTCTTATACAAGTTTAGTTTTTCTGATATTTTGCACTTTTTTTCTTCTTTCTGATGCCTGCTATTTCCTTGGCTGTCCCTCTTATTACCTCAGTCAGTACCTTATTTCTGCAATTCATATCCTCTTGAACTTCGGTCTCTTTTATGGTAGTGAATCTGTTCTGTGTTTTTTCGCTATACTTTCTAAGTCTAAAACGACAGCTTTTCTCTAATCTTCTTCTCAACTTTCAACCTTCAAAATAATTCAACCGTGTAAGGCCGCGTTTGTTCGCTACATGGCGTTAAAGTTTGGAGCAATGGGAGACAGCCGCTGCAATGGCTCCCGCAGTTTTAGTATGAACACGCATTTATTACTCAAAATATCTACATGAGCATACCTGACAGTGCTGACAAAGACGCGGCCATATACGGCCGAATTGCTCTGCATGCGTAATATCGGGGTACGAATATAGAAACGAAGTCTTAACAAAAAAAAAAACCTTTTGAAACAAAAAAACCTTCCTTTTGGTGAGACATCATTATTAGAAAGTATTCGAAATTAACAGTCTGTTGGCTTCCGTAAATTCCATTAGTCTCTCTCCTGTCTTATTTATTGTGTCAATTCCAAAGTTTTCCACTTTCGTCTCCCTGCTCCGCTTAGTTCCTACTTTAGCATTGAAATCTCTCATTACTTTTTATAATGCTATTTATTATTTATTATACAGTATCTTCTGTATCCCCTCTTATAAATCTTCCACTTTGAAGAACATGTGTAATTTCGATGCTCTATCTCTTGTTTATCTTAATTAGTACTTGTGCCATTCGTTCTGAAATTCCTTCGATTTCTGTGATCTATATCTTCAGGTTTCTATTTATTATAAACCCAACACCTGTTGGGCTCCCATTTTCTGTTCTCTTGCAGTAGGGTGTGTGTCCTGAATGTAATTCGAACTGTTATTCATTCTTTCTGTACATTTCTGACAATCCTACGGCGTCCCACTTAATGCTTGCACATTTATTCCCAAATGTCTCTACTTCGTTCTTTGCAGCAAGTGATTAACAGTTCGCAGTCGCGACGTATGGATCCGTTCCAGGTGCATTATCGTTTTCATGGAAGCTTACCATCCAAACCTGGGCATTTTGATCCTCTGACTTCTTGCAAGACTGACCTCTGACATTGTTAACTGCATTTCGTCCTCCAATGAGTAAGGACTTCCGATGATGTTTCCTTAGTTTATACCAACTTAGTTTCCTTAGTTTATAGTTTATACCCGTCTTTGAGATAAAACGAGGAGTGCGGACATTTGACTCACCACACTGTCTGCATTGTGGATGGGTAAGCCGCGAACCCACATTCATTCACCAAGTAGGCCGTCAGCATTGTTCGTGCCTTAGGACTCTCTCTCTCTCTCTCCAAATCCTCTCACAAACGGGGCTCTCAACGGTATCCAACGTCTGCTAGATATCTGTAAACGTATTTACCAGACAGGCGGGGACTACATCGAGGGAATGTAACCATGTTCACGTGAGTAACACATTTCTTTTTCATTTCCTAGATATGTTGCTACTTGAATCTAAATGACCCTCGTAAACGAGAGGGGACCCAAAAATAACCGGAATCGTACTCCTGCACATCGTGTACTTGTAGTACGAGGTTGCGCTGTAGGAGGACCCCTCCTGAGTCAGTATGCCAAGTGGCGTCAACCAATAACGACACGTGTGGTTTCTCTGGCAGTTCTGTTTGTATGTCTGTAGTGCACTCGTGACACGAAGAAATGGCAGATTCTCACGAACAACGTGCGGCTGTGAAGTTTTGTTTTTTACTCGGCAAGAACGCAGCAGAAACTGTTGTGATGAAACTGTGTCCTTTATTGTACGACAGGCTTCCACGCGACCATCCCTTTGCTCTTCGGTGAGAAATCTAGGCACAAACTTAGCAGCCACTCGTCGCATTCCCAAATCGTCGCGCAAAATGCGCTGAATGGAGCTCCAGGATAAGTCTTCGAGTTGGTCTATTGTTCTGCGTCGTGGACCTCGTGGAGTAGAGGTTAGGTTTTGGACTTATGGTATGTTCTGCGTCAATCTTCCCTGATGAGATCACAGATTTTGGCGATGTTGTCCTCGGTTCGCGCACTTGAAGAACGACCGGAACGGGGCTGATCTTCGATGGTCATTTCCCCCCTTTTAAACCAAGCAAACGATTCGTATACTTGCGTTTTACTGAGAACATATTCTTTGTAAGCCGTTTGCATCATCTCAACAGTTTCTGCTGCGTTCTTACCAAGTAAAAAACAAAACTTCACAGCCGCACGTTGTTCGTGAGAATCTGCCATTTCTTCGTGTCACGAGTGCATTACAGACACAGACACACAGAACTGCCAGAGAAACCACACGCGTCGTTGTCGGTTGACGCCACTTGGAATACTGACTCAGGAGAGGTCCTCCCACAGCGCCATAGCGGCGCAACCTTGTACTACGAGTACACGATGCGCAGGAGTATGATTCCGGTTATATTTGGGTACCCCCTAGTATTTTCCTCCAATATTTATTAACGTTCTCTTGACAGTGAAAAGTTGCCAGAAACATAAAGTAGCCATTTGATAGGACATTTTCTGGTCTTTTGAATTTCCTACCTAATATCAATTATTTCCGAAACAAACGTGAAAAATTGGCGAAACACACCATTTTCCCGACATTTTTCAAGATGACGGACTTAGAACAATGCGGATTGGTCCTGATTTTTAATATGTTATTCAGGAAGACATCTGCAACATTTTCTACGAAGAAGAAAATAATTATTAATCTTTCCCCGATCTCATATATGCAATGTCTAATTTGCCGGTACTATACGGTGGATATTGGAACAGATTGACAGTGTTATAAACCTGAATTTTTAAAATGATACTTTGTCAATATATGAGATATTTTCTATTCCTTAGTGAAGTTAATCATTATGTGAAGCATTGCATTGTTTCACCTCATATAATATTCATAGTTTGCAACATTACATTCTGTGTCTTACGTATAATGCTTTTCATCACTCCAATAAACCGACTTAGTGTAATTTAAATCAAATAAATTTTGTATCAGGTTAGCAACACTGTCAAACTAAATATTATTTTAGCTCCTAAAATTTACCGTTTTAACGTAAATTAATACCTGAAAACGTAATTGAGCTTTACCACTTATTATTTGTTGTGAATTTTTAATTTTATTTATTGTTTACGAAGTCGATTTTGGACTTTAAGTTGGAAACCTTGTATCTCGATAATCGCAGCGAGAAAGTTTGTCAGTCGATTTCTGTTACACCTTGTATAATAAACGGAAGGTTATATCGTGAAGGATAAGAAAGTGTACCGTCAATAAACATATTTCTACCTTTGTACTTTGAAGCCCATTCACTTTTAAATCTCTACGTGAAAAACAAAAAAAGGCACAATAAAACAACTTCTAAGAGAGCAATACACTCACCCACCCATCCACCCATCAGTTATAGAGAGAGTTTGTACTCCTCTTATTATATGTTGAGCTGTATGGTTACTCTCGCGATGGTTACGTAATGGGAAAAGAGAGAAAAGAGCTGAAGCGAAGATAAAGATTTGAGAATTATTATACGTATGAGTATGTGTATACAGTACGTATGTATAAATCAACAGGTGTTAATGTGAGTAAACTGGATGCTACTAGCCTTTTATACGTACGACATTTTGAAACAAAAAGAAAAGAGTACTTTATTGCCATAGATGTTTTTACACGTAAATATCACACTGCTGGTAGCTGTGATGAAATGTCTAAATGATCCTTCAAAAGAATATTCGGTTTGCCTGTATCTTAATATGGTGAAATGAATGCTGTTGTGGCTTCAGATTTCCTACACGCTTCTGTATATTGTTTAGTCGAACATAACAAATAATAAAGGCATGTACGTGAAAGCCGTGAAGGAATATGACATGCTAACACGGTATGATTATGATGTTATCTGTCTCATGCGTGGGCTGCCTTTATTTCCAAAATATTTTGTTAGCAGATTGTAACAGCCCCTCACCACTTCCCCTACACCCCCCCCCCCCCCACACACACATAAAAGCATTCCCAGTGTTCCCCACAGATTGAACAATGATCAATTCGAAACATTACTGGGCTTCTCGACTAATTTTTGTTTTTCGACTTCTGTTTAATGGAGAAAGAAGGTAGTGAGTGACCTAGACCTAGTGTTGTAAATAAAAGAAAATACGGTTTGTTTTCTAAAACTTCTGTTTTTTAAAAGAAAAACATAAGCCTTCGTTTTTTCCTAAATTTCTTTTTTCTTTCAGGGCAGCAATTTGTAATACTGCTAACTCTCTTTAAGCAAGAATTACTTTTATATGAGTAATTAATAAGAAATACAGCATAAATTTAACACCAGTTTACAAATAGCTTTTGATATATGTTAGATATCCCGGATTGCCCAGTTCTCAGTGTTGTCAACTTAAAAAAAAATCAATTGTAAAAGTTCTTCAATACCGCATCTGCCCTAAACTTAGCTTAAACAGCATTGGGTGTCCCCGACCTCAGCACCACAGATGTCAATGTTGCCAGTCAAATTTAAAACTAAACTTATAGAAATGCCTTGATTAATACAAACCCCAGTAGCACACAAAAGTGTTCCGAACGTTGATGTTTGGTTGATTTCGTAGATTAAACGTTATTCGGTTTTAAAAAAAAAAGTATTGTACGTTTACTTTAAAATCATATTTCAACAAAGACTTGATATGAGTTTTATTGTTGAAAAGATGTTAATTCAACGTGGATTCAACTGTTATTTTCAACTATGGTATAGATTTCATTTCATGGGATTCTTTCTAATTTAATGGAATAAAATTTGTAATTGAAAGCTAATTGAATGACATTAACTATAATTTTGTGTTCTCTTTTACATGTTAAAAACACGTTGAATTTCAATCTATATTCCAACGAAAATTTGATTATGTTGAAATGACGTTAATGTAACGTGTTTTTAACTATTGTATGGAACTGTACCCTAGATTATCTTTCCAAGTTAATTGCTTAAAAATTGTGTTTAAAAAAGAAAGAAATATTAAAATTAACTACGTTTCTCATATTTTCATTTGCATATTAAAAACAGATAAAGTTTTAAACTATATTTCAACGAACATTTAATTTCGCGAATAGGGCGTCAATATGAAGTGTTTTGAACTATGATATATATTTCGTTTTACATGCGTTTTCTGAGGCGACATATTACACGTATTGAGAAATACAAATTTAGTAATGCAGCAAACGTCAAAGTGTTAAATAAGAAAAAAATGCGCATAACAAAGAATGAAGGAAACTATTCTTTATTCTTATTCTTACATGATGATGAAACGACACGTCTGGATTTGTGGCAACTGCATTCTATACTGACCATTATTACAGATACCGTAAAAGAGTAGTGGGCTCTCAAGGTGGATCCATGGATGCGGGATTAGGCGACGAGCTACCCACGATGAGTGCGGAACATTCCAGCTTCGAACCCCACAGCAGACGGTTGGATAATTTCCTGTTAGAAAATTATCACGATGAATAGAAAACAACGGACAAAATGGAGGTAAATGTGTATACCAATAGACAGGAACCATGCTCTGTTTTGGCCAACTGAACTCGTTTCTTCATCGCCCCCTTCTTGATTTCAACTTGTTTCTTCTCAACTGTTATTCAACGTCGAATAAACCGTTGAAACGGTGGACATTTCGGTAGATTTATAACGTTAAAAAAGTTAAAATAATGTTTCGGTACTAACATTTAATCCACGTATTTTCAACATATGTGTGCTACTGGGGAATCGTGTGCATTGATTAACACTAAATGTGACATTCCGATAAATGTTCATTAGGTACTGGGACAGGTCATACAGGTGAAGTAGTTTGTCAGGGCTGCCAAAAGATTAAAAAAAATCTAGATTTCATATTTGTTATCGTTCGACTTATCCGCATTGATTCACACCAAATTTGGTATGTGCATTAGATATTGGGACAGTTCATGTGGGAAATTCCGGCGCCGCGCTTGTCAGTGTTGCCAACCAATTTCAGAAAATAATGTTTTTAATTGCTTCCATATCGTTGAACGTATTAAGACCAGACTTTGTATTTATGAACTGGCACGCGTCATAGAGGTACTTCAGGTCCCACAGTTGACAACGTTGCCAATCAATTAAAAAAAATTAAATACCTCCATACAGCTCGACGTATCCGCACCAAACTTTGAGTATTCATATTCGACACAAGCGAAACATACTGTGGTTGTTCTCTGTACCCGGCACTCAGTTGTCAGCGTTGCCACCCTATTTTAAAATTCAATTTTTCAAGTGTCCTCCATACTGTTACGTGGCGGTAGCTATTCCTATACTTTCAAATAAATCGCGGAGAGAGATGCGGAACATGACGATGTTATGATATGCTTTGAAATAATACTTCTCAGAGCATTATTGCAACAGAATCATTAGAAGAAACTCGTCGGTAGCTCGTCGGTACTCATTGGTAGCTCGTCGTCTTATCCACTCATCCATGGATCCATGAGGTAAGACTGCTGCTCTTTTACGGTATCTGTATTAACAAGCAGTCTAGAATGAAGTTGCTACGCGTTGTTCACCATCATGTACGAATAAAAATAAAGAATACTTTCCTTTCTCTTTCTTATGTGCAGTTTTTCTTCTTTAACACTTTGATCATTGCTGCACTATTAAATTTGTATTTCTCAATAAGTGTAATATATTGCCGTAGAAAACACACATAAAGTGAAATCTATGTCATAGATTAACGCCCAATTAACGAAATTAAATGTTCGCTGAAATATAGTTTAAAATTCAGTGTTTTCAACATTCAAATGAGAACGTGAAAAATGTAGTTAATTTCATTGTATTTGCTTTTAAGTATATTGTTTAGGCAATTTAATTAGAAATACAAGTGTCAAACGTAATAGAGGACAATATGAATGATAATTGAAAGTACGTCATATAAACGCCGTATCAACGAAATTCTATCTTCGTTGAAATGTGGTTTAAAATTCAATCTGTTTCCAATTTCAATTAGTTTTTAACTATATTTTTTTTGACATAACATTAGTAATAAACACATTTAACAAAATCTATACCATAGTTGAAAATAACATATTGAATATACGTTGTATTAACGTCTTATCAACACAATGACGTCATTGTTGAAATATGATTTAAAAATAAACGTAATTATTTTCAACCGATAACGGTTAATCAACGAAATGAACCTAAAATCAACGTTGAAAACACGTATTTGTGCTACTGGGGTAGGTACCACGTATCTGTTAAATTAATGGGTACGAAACGCCCGTCCCGTTTTGTACCTTTGAAATAATGGGTATTGTTTTAGTGTGTAATAGATGTTGCCCAAGATATAATCCAATGGCAAACGTTCGTTACTGCAGCGATGAGCTTGCGAGTTTCGTAAGCCATAGAGTTAGTTAGCACTAAAATATATTTGCACACAGGAAAACCCTTGGAAAATCCAAGTTTATTACGATGTTTCGAGACCAATGCTATCCATTCCTAACCCTAGTATTAGTCAGCGCGTGAAAAAAAACAATGAGTCTTTTTCATACAGCTTTTCCAACAATTAATCTTCGAGCAATTAATTTTAGTTTTTGTCTAGCGCTCTGAGATTTCTCATGCATATTTGTAAGATAGAAACGTTCCAAGTTCACACGATCTTCTTTATTTATTCTTGCTTTTGATTATGCGTCTGAGAATATCCCACGTCGCTCGATTTCGCAACTGGTATTTATAAACAAAAGCAAATGCACAATTTACATAAAACCTAGAAAACACGTGGCGTGAGTGGCCATTTTTAAGTAAATACGTTATGCAATCAAGCAGACCAGAGTCTAGGAACCCAAAGTCCATGGCTTAATAGTGAAACTCGTTGACTTCGAATAATATACGTTGAGAATTTGTGCGGGTTCCACCCTGCTTACACCAGCCCTTCTGATTGACGTTTTTTAAAGTTTTACTAATTTTCACGGGTTGGAATCAGAGTTGGCGTGGGTCAATGAAAATGTGACCCACAGGACCCACAGACCCACTGCGACCCACTGACCTACTGAGGATGTTGGGAGGTAGACGTCTAGGGCCTATATTGTAGGTACCATCCCAGCATTTGCCTGGTATGACTGAGGAAAAACTAAAAAAACTCAGGATGTTCGGTCGCCGGGATCGATCCCAGGACTTCCCGAATTCTAAGCCAACTACAAGTACGTACCACTGAGCAACGGCCGCTCGGTCTCACAATACAAGAGGAAGACTACAATAGGAACTGATACATAAATTTCATCATCATGTGGAGGAAGATTTGTCCTCTGCTCTGAGCGAAGGCGTTGTTCCATATGAATATCAAACATAACTACGATTACATTCATTCCATAGCCACCAAAGCTGAAGCGGATCACCGGGTCAATTTTTGGGTTTTTATATTCGGGACCCGGTGTGACCCGATAGGCAAAGCAGATTATTACTTTTTTTTTACTTAGAATACTGATTTTGTAGATTTTTATGATAATCAGTAAAATCTTGTTTTATATTGCAGATACGAGTTACATGGATTTAGGCGAATACTTTTCAAATATCTTAGATTTTACGCATTTGTAGTCATTCTGAATATTTCTGAACGTAAAATAGTGAAGAGGATCGTAATCGTTTATATCCTCATGGAGGCTTGCAAAAAAATACTTAAATGTTTGTCAGTAACACTTGTTTCATTAATTTATATCTTTCAAATATATATATATATCTTAATAATAATAATAAATGTTACTATATTTATAATAATAAATTATTATTATTATTATTATTATTGTTATTATCTGAATGTCTACGGTAATTTTTGACAAAATACGGTAATTTTAACGCTTGCGTACAATATTTTCGATTTCAACAATTTCCATCCCTGCACTGCAGCATGGCCAGTCGAAGTGTCAATCACTAACTTTGAATGAAAACAGAGGGATGTTCAAGAAGGTAGAGACTCACTCCACCGCTCGTCCAAACATTCCTTACGGAGTTGTTTCCTCCTGCTCTGCCTTTCCTTGGGAAGAGCCAGCGCCTTCTGAGGATTTGTAGCATTGTATCGGGGGAGCGAATGATGTCGTAGCCAAAACAATAAAGACAGTGGGTCTCGGTGGGTCAGTGGGTCGAGCTATGCAGGCCCATTGACCCACTCTAAAACGTGATCCACGACCCACTCCATCTCTGACTACAATTTCTAGACCAATTTAAGTTAACCACTAAGAAGATTCTGAATTCCCTCCTTCCCATACGGCGAATTTAGGTGTAATATACCGCGCAGATCTTAAACGTATAGAAAATAACTAACGTGAACAGTTGTTTGAGTTAGGGGTTAGGCATAGGAATAGAACCTACGTTAATGAATAGTTTAACGAACTGCTTAAAAAACAAAGTAACGAACGAGTCGTTTGACCATTGCGTCCCCTTTTACAACTTTACCACTCATTCTTTCTCAAATTCTTCCAGGGACATTGACGTAGCCTTGTGGGCTCATCATATTTTATCAGATGAAACTGTGTTTACCGAATATTCATGGTGATCTGCAATAATATTTACAGTGATTTAACAGAAATTATTTTGCTATTTAAAGGATTTAGTGAACAGTGCTACGAAATGGTGGTTGTAAAGATTTAATCAACCGAGCGAGAACAATATTAACAAGTCGTCATGGAATACGTTTAAAGATGATGAAGAGTGGCCTTGTGGTTGTGATTCTGTGGTTCACAATGTAAGGTTTTCTAAAATGGTGTTATGAATGGTGGAACGGAACGAGACACTTCATTTTACAAAACATAATTGATTTATTTGGATGCCTTTCGTGTTTTTTATTCAGTTAGTCTTAATAAATAAATAAATAAAACTATAACATCTATACAGTGGCGGATTTACAATTTTGCCGCCTGTAGAACCCCGAAAATTTCTCGCTCGCATTTTTCTTTATGAGTACTTCCAACGAGTTATCGATATCTTCGAGAATTTAATCGTGTGTGTGCCTACTTGACATTATAAAATTGAGTAATCGGAAACAGGAAAATTAACATTCTTAGCGAGTACTTAAAAAAATATGTATTCAATATTATTGCATCAAGGACATGATATGATAACGCTTTACTTATCAGCTAAAAGTTCCAATCTTTTTTTTTTTTTCATTTACGATTTATAACAAATGAGAAGGGGCCCTATTTTACATACCGTTATATACAGCTAGCTGTTCTATTTCTTTAAGGTAATCTATTTATGCTAATTACTTACGGAGAGGTACCAAAACGCAAGCTTTGATATTGAATATTCAATAACCATGAAACATTGTGCGGTACAAATAGGGATAGTGTATTACTTAGGGAGTTAAGAGCTATTGCTGTTACGTCACTACAAATTTAGGTTGTCAAAAAGTTTATTTCAGACTGTTGTAGTCAATGTTGCCAACAATCAAACTAAAATTACTCGGGAACTATTTTTGAAAAATTACCTGCATTGTTATTTTACAATTTTCCGTCGTAGGCAGCTGCCTATTCAGCTTATGTGTAAATTCGCCCCTGATACAGGTTGAATCAGAAGTCGACCGACAAACTTCCCAAGTGAATTCTTGACACTAAACAACAACCATAAAAAAGTTTTCTTTATAATTTGTCCAATTACTCTTCGAGATGCAGGGTTTCCAACTAGGAAAGAAAAATTGACTTCCTACAATGATAAATAAGAAGAGAATCTTTCCGCAAATCAGAAATGGGAAAACGGTGATCTGTGATTTGCGGCCCGAAATACAGGCGACGTGCGTTTTGCGACTCTGAATACTGATTCATATTGAAGTGTCAATCTTGAACCTACTTCTTTGTCTTTTAATACAAGTAAGAGGCGTGTACATAAATCTGTTTAGGTAAAATTAAGTTATATTACCAGTTTCATTTTGGGAGCAACTTACTACAATTTGAGAAGCAATGGTAAAGGTATCCCCTGGGTGATGTCCACCGTCATGAGCGGCGCATGGAGGATGGGGAAGTATTGCCATATTCTCGATCCATGGTACTAAGTGAGGTGAGGTGATTTGTCCCACTTTCGACCGCCTTTACCTTCCAAGGTGCCCAGGAATACCAAGGACACTCTGGTACTCAATTTCATAGGAGGCTGAGTGCACCTCAGAGCGCCAGTTATGAGAACACTGCGAGAAAAGTCTCCAGCCGGGATTTGAACCCGATGCGCAGACATACGTGCTACCGTCTGAGCCACGGCGACTCGCAGTTCATGTTGGGAAACACCAAAATTCATTACTTTTTTAATTTCACATATAGATTGATGTGGTACACCAGCTTTGTATAGAATGTGATATAAAACCACGCGAATGTCACGCACAGAAACGAATTAATGTCGAGAGAGAGGTAGCGAGAGAAGGCTCGTCAGTAAAAGTCAGGTCAGACTCTCCCATTTTTCATTATGTCCATGATTTTCCTCCTTATTTAGTGTTTTCTGCGTGTATTGTTCGTTCTGCATGTGGGTACTGCATTTGGAAATTCGAGATGCTATCTCTTCCTTGCGTCGAATTTTTGAAGGCTGGTTCCCAGAATGGACACTGTCACCTTGGGTTAGCTTTATGGAACCTCAGACTTCCAAGGGCCGAGCAATGTTGCAGTATACACAGTTAAGTTGTAATAATATCATTAATGAACTTAACTATTCAAGGCGTCGCTGACTCTAAAATAAGTAGATGGGTCGCAAACCGCACGATTCATTTCTCTGGCGTCGCAAAGCGCACGATATTCTGTATGGTCGCAAATTGCACGGTCACACCACCATTCAAGGACTTGGGAGAACCACCAAAAGAATGAAAAATAAAATTGTGTTTAGTTTCAGGAAGTTTGAGGACTGGATTGTTTGCAATTGGTGGGAAACATAAACGTAGGTTTTGTTGGATGAATGACGTGCCAAAGAAACATCTTTGTATTCTTAACATTAATGAAGAAATCTCATCCACGTGTGTGGACTAACTTACGCACTTCAATGTATATTTTTAACGTTCAAGGGGAATTGCATTGTAGTAGTTCATTCAAAATTATGAACGTGTTAAATGTCAAATGACGTCATACTATGAGAAAACGCAATTTTCCTCATCACGATTTCGTAGTAATGTTTAAGTAGATCCTGTTGATGCCAAACGTTTATTTAGAGGAAATAGTTGAGGTCAATTAAATTTATATTAAATAATTGTTTATGCTTTTCTAACAACAGGGATTCCGCCAGGATTTTAATTTGTGGGGGTGTAAAGTCAAAATTGGGAGGGTGTGAGTAGAGTTATGCACGATTTCTATAGTTTTTGACCGTAACATTTTTAAAAGTTGCGGGGTGCTCTCGAGGATTTGGAGGGTGACACCCTCACAGGGAGGGGGCTGGCGGAATCACTGTTTTACAAAGGCTGATTTCGCCAAGAGGTTAAGGTTCACTTGGCAGAGCGTTGGCTTCTCATTCAGAGAATCGTGGGTTCGCGCCCAGCGGTTGTCCTATGAGCAAGAGCTGAGATGCTTGCCTCGTTACCTTGCCTTTCAAATTTTAGAATTATGATTGGCTTCAAGTGGGTTGCGTTTTCGAAAAGGTTATGTACCGCTGCATTAGAGCAACCGACAAATCGAACACGGTACCCTTACAAAAATCACAGTTGGACTCCGCTTCAAGTTATTCGCTTGGTTTTTGCACCTAGCGTAAGATCGCTTGCTATTAATCGACACGGAATAAGGAGCGTGGATTCGAATTCTGCTTGTAGTGATAATTCTGACTGAGGAACTCCTCTCTAGTTTACAATTACACAAATGCATACTGGAATCAGTGGAATAGTCCCTAGAATAAAGACTAGAGTTGGTACCTTTCCTAATCTTCTCACACATAGTAACGTGTAAACGTACATCTATATATATATGTGGGCAAAGTCTGACTGTAGCTTAATTAAGTATACGTTGGACCCTCATCCCATATGGCCCCCCATCGTTAATGCGGGCGGAAGAGCGGCACGCTTGAGCCCACGTCGATCGATGTGGGATCGATATCGATTACCGGTATCACTAATTTATCTATTTCCTACAACTATAGTAAGTATTGTGTAAAGAATAAATCGATTTTTTACAAAACTTTTTGTTCACACTAGATTAAAATTATAAAATAGAGTACTCGTCATGGAACCATATTGATCCATGTCGTTAACCGATATCTATATTGATCAATGTCGGTATATATGGGCAAACCAATGTTTATTCAAGCGACGCTATATCGCTCTGGTGATAAAATGTAAAAGTTCATGTTGTAGTCGACACGCGGCCAGCTTTGTTTGGTGACAAAGAACTCCACCTTGCAAAGAAGTTGTTCATCGAAGCATGTTAAAGTGTAGAAATAACCTGTTCTTCAACGGGAAGGATTTAGACAAATAAAGTGTTATATTAAGGTTGATTGTGTTTTTCCAAAGGAGTCTTTTATCACTGTAAGTACATAGACAAACCAATAAGATTTATAGTAATATTTATTTCACTGGTTATCGTACACCGCCAGAATCGGGATATATTTTACACTTTTGTTTCGTTTGTATGATACGAAAAGTAGCGTATTTTCTCAAGGCCATTGGTTGTTATGAGAAGTTCCCTTTAGCAGAAGGATAAGTAAAATTTATATTTATTTACATTTGTTTTACATCATTTCTTTCAATTGAAGCTGCTTCATTGTAATCATGGCCATTGTACTCTTAAGCTCTAGGCAAAAATAAATTAAAATAATAATAATAAAGTTAAAAGCGAAAGAGATGTGAAATGATTACAAATGAGTGGAACTGCAAATTTTAGCATGAATGCAATATCGAAAAAAAACAAACACTATTTAACAAACTAGCAGTGGTCGACAAATTTTACAATCAATTAGCACAGCGAAGTGATGTAACTTTAGCTACAGAAAATTAGTATTCTTTACGAAAGTTGTAAGTTTGTAAATTACAATTTCTAACGTGTTTTACTATTTCTTGTTGGTTTGTCTATATTGGTGATCCTATATAAAATGGGATTCCTTTCAAAAATAGTAAAAATATCATTGTGAATTACATTATGTTCACAATGTTAATGACCGATATTGAACGATGTTGATACCCAATATTGACCAATGTCGATGATCGATGTCGAACCATGTCGATGTCCGATGTTGATCTATATCGTTGACCGACATTAGGCAAGATGTTTGCCATCCAATATGGGGTTCATGTTGTTGAACGATATCGATCGACGTCGTAAAGTCCAATATGCCCATATCGGCCTACGTGGATGTGCTACTTGGGTATGCTCCGACACTCAAAAAAGATCATAAGTGCTTTTGTAGAACTTTAAAGTCAAAAATGATTACGTACGTTCTATGACAAAGATATTAATTTGCCGCGTGTTTTCTAACGAGGAAGTAAGTGCAATGTCCCCTGTGGATGAGTAGAAATGCTCTCTGTCTTGTAAACAAGGAGTCCCGCGTTCAATTTCTGGTGGGGACATCAGTGGTTTGGAACTCACGTTAAACTATGGGTCCCGTCCTTAGGACGTCATATCCATCCGATGAAGGGCAATTTCGATTGTCGCTATGTCTCTTGTAAATGGGACTTTGTCTTGGAAGTAATTATACAATAAATCCAATAAAATCCTGCGTTTTTAGCAGATTGGACGCGTTTATTCTGTCGGAATACTTTCTACGTTGTATACATGTATGGGTAACTGAGGTTACGTTGAGAATCCCTTAGTATGAACATGGTCATAAGTTTGACAGCAGGAAGTGTGGTCAGAAGAAATCTGAGTCAAGGGGTTGTAGAAAACGCACACTTATAAACTACTTTCAAATTACAGTAATTATATTTAAAAAAAAAAGAACATATACTGAACTATTTAATATAGTTATGCATCCTCGACTTTTTGTCATTCGATGGCTTTGTCATCTAGTGCAATGTTGTTCAACCTTTATATACTCACGGACCGGCAAACTATAGGAAAAAATATTTCACGGACCGGGATGATACCACTAAGTTAAAGGTTTATTTGGCGTTCAAAGGATGCCAGCACATTTTCAGATTCTAGTTGTTTTGGAAAGGAAGTGTAAACTTTTATCTTAATTGTGGACTGTCAAAATCTACAAAATGAATGTTAGATAATTGAATATATTAATTGGCCGAGGAGCGGTATAACGGTACCGGCCCGCGGACCGACGTTTGAATGCTACTAATCTAGTGGACCTAGAGTTGAAAAAAAGTTTTATTTTTCCTGTGAAGTTTTACCAATAACAACATAGTTCTTCTTCATTTTTTTTTTTTAGTGTCGCTATTTTAGACAGCAAGTATTTATTGCTTTACGCTGCAGATAGTCAATGTAATCAGCAGGATTGACATTAAAATTCTGACATTCATTCCAATTTACTATTGCTTTGTTTTCCTGCATCCTACGAGACAAATTATAGAATTATTTATCTATCCTTTCACTGCCACATTGCTATGCTTCCTATATCCTCACCCTAACAAACATAAGGAATTAATAAAATACTAATAAACCTCCAGGGAACTGAAGAAATATTTTGAACTGTAGGAAGAATTTAAGTTCCTAGAGATAATACAACTTCGAATACATCTTTACTGAAAACTGAAAAACTACAAATTCTTACCGTTCCATCCGGAAAGAATTCTACTGCTGCTCCCATGCCGTAAACAATACGTTATTTTCTCATTATGACATTATTCAAGGAGAAGATCTGTTTTTGTTCATAATTAATGTCCACAAAATTCCGGGAAATAACCTTCTTCTATTCAAGGGCAGAGATATGTGTTTGCTTTTACTAGTTCATTGTGTTTCACTATACAAACTCGGTGGCATTGCTACCTCATGCCCCGGGCTCCAAACCCCGCCCACACTGTGACAATATACACATACAGACAGTGTAACAAAAAT
>JAGDQP010032354.1:0-21372 GCA_022664845.1 Lepisma saccharinum | reverse complement strand
TGTGATGTTCGTCCCATTCCTGATACGGAACCTGGTACATCTAGGGTTATAAAATCTGCTTCAATTACTGAAGACAGAAATATTCAGATTGACCAATAGGAGAGTACTACAGCCACAGAAGATTTAACGTCAAAAAACAAACAGAACGATGTTGGATTATGGGAGGATTTAAGATAAGATGACATTCTATACTGGATAGAAAAAGGTCCTTCAGAGTATCAGCACTCGGGTGGTTCATTTGGAAAGTCAAAGAGATGTTTTGCAAACCAAGACAGATGTTCAAAGAGCCCCACCAAAGGGGCTAATGGTGAAACATATTGCAGAGAATGGTTGGTATATTCACCAGAAACAGGTCGTGTATACTGTTTTGTGTGCAAATTATTTTGTAGTAACCGTAACACGGAAGCAATCAACCGAAGAAGAGTGCACTCACGAGTGAGTAGGAGTATCGATACCTTGAAATCATCCGCGAAACCAGTATGAGTGCTTGTATTGAGTGTACGAAACCAGTGTCCAGAGAAGATCTGGCCTCAAAAATACGATGTTCTGACTGTCTCAGCTGGAGCCATTTGAAATGCTCGCAATTAAAAGAAAGTGATTTGGAAAAAAATGAAATCATTTAATGTTTCGAGGCAGTGTAAGTCTTGTACAGGGGATAAGATGCTTCCCTCTATTGGTGACGTTTATAAACTACTACAAGAGTTGAAACAGGAAATTACAACTATTAAAAACAACAACACCGACACTGAACGTGAACTTGGTAAGTGATTGGACCTTGCTCACAAGAAACTTGATGAAAATGCTGACTTAATGAAAAAGCAGTCTGAAACTATTGCGGCATGTCTTTTAAAGATTGATCAGCTGAAAGAAGAAAACAATACGTTGAAGAAACAACTAAAAGACTCTGAGTTAAGATTAGATGAACTTGACCAATATGGAAGACGAAATACTCTTGAAAAATACCCTGAGAAACCTAACGAAGACAGGTGTGAAGTTGTAAAGCAGCTAAGTTGCGCATTAGACTTAATTATTGAAAATTAAATGATTGATGTATGCCATAGGCTAAAAAACGCTCCTCACCAAACTGCAGGAGGAATAATCGTAACATTTGTAAGGCGAGCCGACAAAGAAAAATTTCTATTCGTTTGAGATATTACTTAACCGGGATAGGGTTTGCTGGGGGTAGTTGCCACGGAGTAGGGGATAACGGTGATTGGGTTATAATTCGACGAATATTAGGTCTTACTATGGCTTCTATTTTCGGCGGGAGAGTTACAGGCTGATTATTATTTCCTTGTCCATCTGTAGTTGTGTTGCCGTTGTCTCTTAAAATGGGGGCCTTAATTGTTAGCTGTGTGGGTGTTTGAGTGGGGGTGTTGTTAGGAAGTTCTCACATAGGAAAAAGTCAAGTAGCTTTAAGTGTAGTTTACTTTTTGATACCTATGATGGGTTCTATATGGTTTTTACTATCTACTAATTATTGTATTCAATTTCCGCTTTATGTTGGGGGTTTATACTAAGGTATAAGCGAAATCAGGGTTGAAGCGAAATATTAGGGGCGCAAGCTGATCAGGGTTGAAGTGAAATATTAGAGGCGCAGGGAATCTATAATTTTATAAGCAGGTGGTTCCACCTTAGAAACTAAAATACAATTTAATGAGTTTAAGTTATACTTATTTTTTCACTTATTCTAATTATATTTTTAACATTTTTTTTGTTTATTTCAGTGGCTTATATTTAAAGCGTAACACTGAAGATGCAAAAAGGAATAACTGATTCTTCAAATAGGGTACTCCCTGAGAAGGTTTCCCATTACTACCCAAAAAAAGTAGTGTAACTGTTATACTAAGGGGCTATTAATTAAATAGATAATAAGGGGATTTAACCGCTAAAGATAAAAGTTAGCAGCATTTTCTTGTTTTATTGACTACTTACCTCCTTAGTTGGGGATGGATATTTTAAAATTCCCATTTTTATTAACAGTAATATTCCTCTAATTTGGCTTCAACTAATAAACAAGGATGATAATAGTCTTCTAAGTTCAGGTCGAAACTGAATGTAATCTAATTTTGCTTCTTGTTTAGTTAAGGTAAGTTGATGGGCAACACCTTTTGGCTGCAAACCAAATATTATGGTTAACTATTATCCTATGAAAGCCATTCTAGTGAACCTTGATTCCAATCATGGTATAGGCCGATGAGTAAAATTAGAAGAAAGATTATTCTTACGATAGTTCAGGGTATGATTATGGAGGTGGTTAATGTAATAGTGATGGGAAGAAGTAAAACAATTTCTACCTAAAAAATTAGAAAGATTATTGCGATTAAGTAGAAGCTAATTGAGAATAGGATGCGGGCAGACGATTTGGGGTCAAAACTGTATTCACATCGGGATCTTTTTTCTCGGTCAATGATTGTTTTTTTTAAGTAGGGAGGCTAGAGATATTGTAATAATTGTAACTATTATTGTGATTAGAGTGGCGGTTAGAATTATATATATTATTTATTTCATTTTATATAAATTTTCTAATTGGAAGTCAGATATATTATTTATACCAAATAGATGTGTTAGCCTCCTCACCAGTAAATGGAAATATAGAGGAATAGTCATACTGCATCTACAAAATGTCAATATCATACTGCTGCTTCAAATTCAAAATGGTGGTAGGGAGAGAAGTGGTATATTATATGCCAAAGTAGGCATACTATTAGAAATCAGGAGCCAATAATTACGTGAAGACCGTGGAATCCTGTTGCTATAAAGAAAGTAGATCCATAGGTGGCGTCTGAAATTGTAAATGGTGCTTCATAGTATTCAAAGGTTATAGGCCTGTAAAATACAGGCCTAGGCAGACGGTTAAAACTAGAGCTTAAGTAGTCTATGTGTGATTTGCTTCTATAAGTCTATGATGGGCTCAAGTTACTGTAATTCCTGATGAAAGTAGAATTTCAGTATTAAGGAGGGAAACTTGTATGGGATTGAAAGGCTGAATTCCTATTGGTGGTCACATTATTCCAATTTCTACTGTAGGGGATAGTCTTGTATGGAAGAAGGCTCAGAAGAATGAAATGAAGAAAAATACTTCTGATACAATAAATAGGATTATGCCTCCCGAAGTTCGGTGGTAACTTGGATTGTGTGGAGGCCTTGGAAAGTTCCTTCGCGGGAAATATTTCGTTACCATTGAATTATTGTTAATCTAATAATTAAGAGACCTAGAAAAAATAAGTCTGTATTAAATTGATGGAATCATTTAGTTAGGCCCGTTGTGGTAACTAATGCTCCTAGGGCTCCTGTAAAGATTTGTCTAATCATTATTAATGAGAGGAGAGACATAGTTAGGTTTGGGCCTGTTGTTCCAAGAAGGGTTAATAAGAGGTGTCCAGCTACTACATTTGTATTAATTGGACACCTAAAGTGCCTGGTCGAATAATGTTTGTGGTAATTTCAATACATACTATAAACGGTATTAGGGGTCCTGGGGTTCCTGCGGGAAGGAGATGGGCAAATATATATGTTGGATATGATTAATTCGGCCATCTGGATAGTTGTCACAAATGGAGCATTGAAAATAGGTTGGCTTTTAATATTAATAAATGTGTATCTATTACGTTTTCTAGAAAGAGCCATAATTATCACTACGAGTATAATATTGTAATACGGAATGTTAGTTACGTAAACGATTTAGGCGTACTTGTGAATAGTAAATTATATTTCAAACAACATATAGAAAATATTACCAATGAAACATATAAGTCATTGGGTTTCTTAAAAAGAAATACAAGGGAATTTACTACGACAAAGGCTTGTGTCACTCTGTTTAATAGTATTGTTCGTAGTAAACTGGAATATGCGTCTATTGTATGGTCACATTATTACAAACAGTACGATAAAAAAATTGAGCGCATTCAAAAAAAAGTTTTTAAGGTATTTGTATTACAAAACCATTAATAATAGTTTCACTAAAGCAAATATTTCATACAATGAGTTTTTACATATATTTGATTATTCTTTGTTATCCGTAAGGCGTACTATTGCTTTAATGGCTTTCTTATTTAAGTTGATAAATGGTAGCATAGACGATCAGGGACTTGTGAGCCAACTAAGTTTCAATGTTAAGCAAACAAACCTTCGAATGAGAACTCCATTTTATATTACAAAAGGTCTGAATCATTTCTTAATTCCCCTTTAATTAGAATGTGTAGAACTTATAATAATTTGTCAAAAACCAAAACTGAATTAGATTTTTCGTACTCTTACTCACTGTATATAAGTATTATTAAATCTGTTATAAGCAAATAGAAGAATTATGAATAATTATGTGCATATTATGATGAAATATTAAAACTTGCATAACTATATGTACTGTAGATTACGATGTCGACTATAGTTGCGATGTCAACATATTATTTCCTTAATATATATATAATGTTTTTCTTGTAATATATATGTGTTTCATGTGTTTTCATTTGTGTTTCATTTGTGTCTATAGGACAAATATCACATATTGAAGTGTATCACGGACATAACTTTTTTTAGTTTTTTTTTTGCTTTGTATTTTAAATATTATCTATGCTGTAGTGTCTTATGTCATGTAATGGAACTTATGTAAGCCTATTGTAATAGAGACTAATATCGTGTAATAGGTACCAAATAAATAAATAAATGTAATATAAAGCTTAATCATATTGGAAGGGCAAGAATTAGTGTAAATTTTAAGTGACTAGATCTTTTAAAGAAAAGGCCTATGAAGTTATTGAATATAATAAATGCAAATAGAGTAATAAAGAGGAATGTTGTTCCTTTATGAGTATTTTGAGGTTCTAGGATTGTTTTAAATTCCCTATGAAGAGTTGTTGTTGATATATTTCATATAATTGTTGTTCGTGATGATGTTGGGATAATTAATAAGCCTAAAACGGTGCTAAGCCAATTAATTGATAGAGATATTACTGAGGAAGTTGGGTCAAATGTTGAGAATAGATTGGTTATCATTTTCAAGTTAAATAAAGTGTGTTAATCTTTGTTAGGTTCGTTTTTAACTGAAGCGGGGATATATTAAAGTATATAGTTGAGGCAAAATTAGGTAGATAGCTGAGATAAAAATGTATAATAATAGCCATTTTAAGGGAGATCCATTAAAAATTAATAATAATAGCCGTGGGATTAAAGAGTACCATGGGCTATAGTAATTTGGCTGTGACAGAGCCATGTTATAATAATTCAACAAACTTTTCATTATAAGTAATTGTTACTTTAATATTTTTTGTTTTAAGAGTCCATTGATTACTTTCAGCCACCTAATGAAGCTTTTTGAATTATACTTGATATTCAGTTGATAAATTGCTGGTGTGGGCAGGTCTCTATAACGATTGGTATGAAGCTATGATTTGAGCCGCAGATTTCGGAGCATTGTCCAAAGAATAGGCCAACTCGTTTTGCATTTAACCCTACTTGGTTTAGGCGGCCGGGGATTGCGCCTGCTTTTAGGCCTATGGCTCATAAATGGAGAACGTCTGCTGCTGTAATTAATACTCGAATGTCTGTGTTAATTGGTAAAAGTACTCGGTTGTCTACATCTAGGAGTCCGAAATGTTTTTTTTATTATTATTATTATTTTTATTTCATTAGCTGGAATTATGTATGAGTCAAATTCTGTTGGAGTGAAGTCTGAGTATTCATAACTTCAGTATCATTGATGGCCAAATACTTTTAAGGTTACAGAGGGTTGGTTGATTTCATCAATTAAATAGGGAAGGCGTAAGGATGATAGGGTCAATGAAGATCAATATAATTGCTGGTAGGATCGTTCAGATGGTCTCTAAGGTTTGGCCTTCTAAAAGATGTCGATTGATGAATATGTTTAATATGGTAGAGATTAGAAGGTAGCCTACAAGTACTGTAATTATTGTAATGATAAGCATAGTGTGGTCATGGAAGAAGGTTATTTGTTGTATGATTGGGGATCTAGCATCTTGAAGACCTAATTGGTTTCAGGTAGCCATTTCTAAGAAAAACATAATTGGGTCTTATTTTCGTGACTTAGGTCCAATGCACTTATCTGCCACCTTAGAAATTAAATAGTTAAAAGCGGAATCTCTGCATAACTATGTTCTGCTGGGGTAGATATAGATATCACTCGAGTGAAGTCGGGGAATAGAATAGGGCGGGAGCTGGCAAGAGCTTCTCATACAATGAATACTAGTATAAGAACTGCAATTAGCGATAAAAGTGAACCTATGCTTGATACTATGTTTCATGTTGTATATGTTTGTGGGTAATCAGAGTATCGCCGGGGTATACCTCTTAAGCCTAAGAAGTGTTGAGGGGAAAAATGTTATATTTACTCCTAAGAATATTATAATAAATTGGATTTTTAGTCAGGATGGATTAAGGGATGTGCCTCCAAATAGAGGAAATCAATGGATAATTCCTGCTATAATTGCGAATATTGCCCCTATAGAGAGGACATAGTGGGAATGGGCAACGATATCGTAGGTGTCGTGTAGTACAATGTCTATTGATGACTTAGCTAATATTACTCCTGCTAGGCCGCCTACAGTGAATAGAAAAATGAACCCTAGCGCTCAAAGTGAAGGGGGGACTAGTAGATGCGACGTGAAGAGTTGCGATTCATCTAAAGACTTTAATGCCTGTTGGAACTGCAATAATTATTATAGCTGCTTAATTAAATCTCTGACATACTATGATACCTTGTGTTTTTTATCATGTTTAAATTTATGTGTCACGTGCAATTCTTTTATTTGGATGATGCGTATATCAAAACAATTTTTTGCTTTGTGGGCCTTTAACAAATCCGTTCCAACTATTGTTAGTAGCTGTGTGTCTCCCAAAATGAAAAATAGATGTCTAATTATCCTACTTTCAACCTTAATATTGAGATATACGCCTTTTGTAATGTGTAATCTACGTTTTACTATACCCCGCACCCAAATTCAGTCTTTTTCGAATTTAGTACCCGGGCTCAATTCCGATTGGCTTATTAATGAAAGACGAAACCCGCTGTCAGCTACAATGTTATGCATTTTATTGCCAATTTTCGCGTGAAATGTTGTTAATATTTTATGTTTACAAATTTGTGTTATTATAGAACATGTATGTTCAGAGAAGTTAGGTGGTGGATACGTCTTTGAAGGATACGTGGAGGTGAAGCTGGTTACCCTCTGTTATTCATCTAAATCCAGTAACTGCATTTCAGAAACAAAATCTGGGTTGGAATCCATTTGTTAGAATCCACGTCCATGGCCGAACATCTGACGACCTCTAGACCGCGCGTATCTATTTGGTCTGTTCCCTCGATAGCCATTGTTGTAATTATTATTATTCACTTTTCACTGTTTCTGTAACGCCTGGAATTATTATTTCACCTGAAAGAATATCGGGTGCTACGCCCCTGAAATCTACCGTTCATCCTGCTTCTCTGTATACTGACTTCGGATACAGCGAGGGCCAGATTATACATTTTCTTTATAATTTCTGACAAATCTCTCTAAAATGTACTGCAAAATTCAGTCGTTGTGCATTCCGCATGCATCCCTTGTCTGCTGCCGAATAGCCGGTCTCGTTACTATAAGCTCCTTGTAAGAGAAATATGAACCTTATCCTACGTTCGTTACATAAGACTGTACTGGCTGAGGGCCACCGTTTCCAGACTGATACATCACGTATTGTGCATTAGCGTACGGGTTCGAATCCTGCTAGTGACAACTACTTGCCATGCTAATGTTTGGTGCCATGCTAACAGTGTTCGGTCCCGCCTAAGTTAGTAATATGCTAAATGCGATTGCAGATTTAAGTTTCAACTGGTCGTGTTCATCAGCTAAAAACATACGTGTTTCTAAAGCCTGAAGTCTGTTTTACAATTCATCCACTGACTGAAAATCTTCGGACGCTACCTGATCAAGGAATTCCTTTGATAAGGCTATAATTAAGTGGTAAATACGCTTTGGTAATTGCATGTCCGGGTCAAGTTCGTCAATGAGACGTTCTTTATTCATTATGTATAATAACGGTCTTTCGTCTGAACGTTGCATTCGGGAAAAGACGCGCTCTTCTGCCAAAATTTTGTATCTGGGTTAGCGAAGGGATTCTCTACTTATACCTGGTATCTTCTACCATATATTGGACGTCATTACACTCTGCGTGCTATCTCTCATCATGTTCATATATACTTTCAATGTAAGCCCTTTTAAACATGCGTCGAGTCGAAATTTCTTTGATTCATGTAGCCATGCATTTATATCAGCTGTTAATTCAAGTATCTGGATAAAATGTACAAACTAATCACAATCCTGGTAAACCTGAGGATTTAAATATCATCTGGTAGCGTTCCTTTGAGGTGCGGAACCATCGTCTTGGTCGCTTGCCATACTCAGTAACTAATAAAGCATCTATATATGAAGCTTAATAAGATATATTTGTGGGAGTTCTATATTACTACTATATTTTACACCTTAAAAATACTTTGTCATCACCCGTTCCTAATTTAGCATACAACACATAAAAGAAAAAAATCTAGTCTATTGCAGTGTTAAGGTTAATAGCATGCTTGTTCTAAAAAATATTTGCTCATCATCAAAATCGTGTTCCGATCTGCTACAGCATTGAACCGCGAGCAAAGCAGAACACGCCGGAAGGCTTATAAAAAATGGAATGTAATTGTAACATGAATAAAAATACTCGTATATTATTAAACCGATTCCGCTTGCATATCTTCTCCTGCTTAGTAAGAAATCATTGGAACTTTCACAAGCTCTGCTTGTGATGAATTGCCTTCGCTATTATTGTCATCTTCCAAACTAAACAAGGAAAAGGAAGGTAGCAAAAAGTTTTTTAGAGTGTACTAAAAAGAAAAAAAAATCTAATTGCTCATAATTTCTATTTCATTATTGTAATGCTTGCAAATTTAAATTTGTTTGGCACCTATCCTACCTACCAGTTCTAGTTGCAGTTAAATAAATACGAATTTTATAACATTTTGAGAATCGAACCTAGTACTGAATTTTGTCATTACGGGATCCTAACCAAGCATTTTAACGTATCATACTGGATGGGCTACTATAAAAAATAAATTAAAGAGAAAACATATTCTAACAGCATCTATATGTCATAGGGCTGTTATAAAAATAATTAAAATGAACAGCTCAGCATCTCCATCCATGTCAAATTGGATGGGCATCTGTGATGAATTAATTGAAGTTGTCATTTACGGGGATAAGGAAATATGCACAGCATTCTACCATGTCACACTCCCGCTTGGTTTCGAAGTAGATCTCTTATTTGGGGTATGTAATGTATAATCAAATAAGTAATGAAAGGTAGTTTCTTAGAATCATCAACACTATTTCCTCAATAACTTATAAATAACTGCATAGCTCCGGACGACGTGGTAAATGTTGAGAGATATCTTAATGGCTAGTTACTCTCTGTATCTAGTCTATGACTGATAGTTTACGACTGCTTTATTTGGACGTAAGACTTGAGTATTTGGGTGAGTTATAAATGCTGAATGGGCACGGCCTACGTGTGGAAAGAGTACAATCGGTCGGACAGAAACCTTTCCTACTTTTGGCCTCGTGATACCCGTGGCCACGCCAACAAGCATATCCAGTTATCCGGAACTATGCAGAATTGTATTATGCGCACATTCCATACTATGCAAGTTAACTGTACGATTGCTGCATTTCCTTGTTTCCTCACCGCGATGAAATTTACTCATCGGTGTAAATGTGCTACGGTTGAAGCACTTCGTCAACAGGTTTTCTTAAGTACTGCATATGACAATAAATGCTATACGTTTAAGCTTACCATATTACACAAGTAGATATTCCATTGTCTTTTATATATTTACTGATGATTAAATCTAAAAGCATTTTAAGCAAAATTTAAATGAGTGTTCTGCCTGAAGGCAGTTCTTGAGCAGAGGCATGTGTATTAAGGAGAAGCAATAATAGTTTGCCATTGCCTTCCATCGGGCGAAGATGATGTTCTATGAATAGGGTCTAGATTGTAATGTGACTTCCAAAGCTCTTGTATCCGCCAGTATATACTCACAGTGACGTCCATAGAACCCTTTTAAATAGAATAATACCACATATCGACTATAAACCAGTGCAATATCGTCAATAAATGTTCTGTTCCCACTGTCAGAAAACAGTAGTGTCTATCATTAATATGTGAAAGGAAATAAGACCACATATCCACTAAAATCCGGTATAATAACATAATCAGTTTGCCCTTACAGTAAAAAACAGACATACATTAGTAATGTGCGAAACAAAATAGTACCACATATCCATTACGAACTAGTGTAGTGACGTCATTAAACGCTCTACCCTTACACTCAAGGAAATGGTATCCACTGATAACATAAAATGATACCACTATGAACCAATTATCCAGTTTGATAACCTCATTAAATCGTTTGTCCATCTTTCTACTACCCCTTATCTCTTAACTCTCTTGATTCATTTTTCAAAGTTGAATTTTCACTGATGATTCAGCACCTCTTACCTCTTAATTCATGTTCCAAAGTTCAAATATTGGCATTTACGACCTTTCGAACCCTCATTATTAACCTCGTAACGGGACAATGATCTGGTGACGTTGTGGATAGCGGCGAAATGTTTGGAAAAGAGTGACTATGTAATTGTGAGCCTCTCTTGATTTGTGCTTCGAAGTTAAAATTATTGCATCCTTATCTCTCTTGATTAATACTCCTTATTTCTCTTGACCCTCATCTCTCTTGATTCATGCTTCAAAGTTCAAATTTTGAATCCCTCATCTCTCTTGATTCATATTTCAAACTTCAAATTTCTATATTCTTTGATTTTTCGAAGTTCAAATATTAACATTTACCACCTTTCGAGATATGACTTCTTATTTCTTAATTCATGTTTTAAAGTTCAGATTTTAACGTGTACAACTTTTTGAGATATGACATTAGGGTAAAAATAAAGTTTAATATATGACACTTCCCCAAAAATGTCTCGCTCTTCCCTAAAATCCGAAGTATTGTATTACTACCTTTGATTGACTGGCCTCATATGTTTATGGTACAATTTGTATAGTTATTTTATACTAAAAGTAAATAACATCAGAACACATAAAGGGACATATTAGAAACAATGACAAAATAATAACGATTATGATACGGGCAGCAAAATATGAGAAATTTGTACCAAGTGCCTAGCGAAAAAGAAATCCAAAACAAAATATTAATGTGTAGAGCGCAATTAATGTACTTAGTTGCTAACCTGACGATTAAGGAACGTTGAATTGTATATAACCTACAGGTAGTACAAAAAAGCAGATCACTGTTTCATATCAACCATAAATATACACAGTGCAAAGGTGTACGGTCTGATGGTATTCTTCTTTTGCTATGATAAGGGAATTTAAAAAAAAAACAGAGTTATTACATGATGGTTTTCACAGACTAATCATGCTCCTAACTAGAACCAATATTAGCAATACGATCAACAAAAACAGAACTCCTCGTTAAACATGACCCCAATGTCATTTTCAGGTAAAACTTTAGCAATAAAATTATCTCTATTTAAACAATGACGTCGAATACCTTCCTTTCAACTCTTTAACACGTTTCGTGAGTGACAAACCTATACACGAGTAATTCGCAACACTTCATTTGAAGAAAACCATAGTTAACTTTATTTTCTTGCCATTTTTTACAATTGATTTCTATTTGCGGTTTTGAGACTACAATTTTTATTTTATTTCTGTATGTATCTGAACTTTGGAGAAAATGTTCTATGTGAATGTAACTCTAGTATTGTTTTACATATTTTTTCAATCGTGTTTTCTTTCCAGCGAAACCTATTTAGAAATGATGAAGAATATCTGCTATATTACAGTATTTGTTTCCTCAATACTCACAAATATGCAAGCTGTTTACAGAGAAATAGGCATAATTCCAGTCATACGGAACAAGTGGAGTTTGTTTGATAAAATGACCGGTGGCGATGAAGCACGGGGTTTAGAATTTAGGAATCTTACTCCAATTCTTGAAGCATTCATACCTCCAAGTGAAAAAACAACTGAAAGACCTAAATATGATTATAATGGTAAGACATCAGTTTATTTTAAATAAGATAAAGTTAATGGTATCAGCACTATGGCTTACAACTGTTTCGAAGTTTATTCTAAGTAAAATAGATTGAGTTTCATAACACCGTTTAGCAGATTACATTATCAAATTTTAGCTTGGAAAGCAATTTTCTGACTCACTTGTATGAACATCCAGTGGAAGCAACAAGTAAGGTGGTATAGAATGAATTGCAAATTACAAAAAGCGTAAATTGCTAAAAGTTTGTAAAGCAACTCATTCGGCTCAATGATTAATTAACTTGAAGATCGTTGCTTAAAGTACTGAAATGAAATCGTTGGACATAACATATGAGAAATATTTAATTGTAAACTGAACCATGTAAAACAATGAAATATTGTGATAGTACAACAAAACATTGCATAAACATCTTTTTCATATAAAGAGAACACGTTAAAGTGTATTTGTTCCAACATTGCAACGATCTTTGTCAACATAAATTTTATTATTATAGACGATAAGTTCTTTTCAGCTTCGAACATCTTTTAGCACAATTGTCAATAGATCCATATTACATATAAAGCATAGATACTTGATTGAATCCAGGACTTGGAAATTCCATAAGTTAGCCCTATATTGATATCTTCTCATGTATGATTTATATCTGAAGAACGTTAGATATATCCATATACATTCTCAATATAAATATGTCTAGATTGAAAAAAGTTCACAGACTGTTATAACAACTGAAAAGTAAAGACAAAACATCATAAACCACTGTTTAATTGGAAACACAGTCTGCCAAAACATAAAACAACAAGTAGGCAATCACATGTAATCACTAATTTCCAGATACCAAAAAGCAGGTAGAACCTGACTTGCCAACGTAAAGCTGCCCCCCTCTTCCCAGAAGAACGGCACAAGCGACCAAAACTAGTACAAATGTTTGTGCCTTATTATGCCACAAAAAGTATCGTTTGTGCTCAATGCGTTGCAAAATTATGTGACATTCAATTTTTAGTGGGGGGGGGGGCAGCTTCACACTTGAATTCGCCGAAAATTTGAAATTCGAACAGTAATTTGTGCCAATCCTTTTTGCTTAATTGTGCTGGATTGTGCCACAAAATGTTTCGTTTGTGCTCAATTTGTCGTAAAATTATGCGACATTCAATTTTGGGCGACTGTGAAGTTGCCCCTTCCTTCCCAAGAGCTGCAAAACCGACCAAAACTAGTGCAATCTTTTGTGTTCGATAGTGCCACAAAAGAATTTCGTTTGTGCTCAATTCGTCGCAAAATTATGCAACATTTAATTTTGGGGCACCCGCCATATGTAAAGCAGGCCCACAAAGGGCCGCTAAACCGACCAAATCTAGTGCAATTATTTATGCTTCGTTTGTGCTGCATCCTGCCACAAAAAGTTACGTTTCGGGCTCAATTCGTCGGAAAATTATGCGATATTCAATTTGGTGTGTGTGAAGTTGCCTCCAACCAAAGACGAAAAAAGTGACTAAAACTAGTGCAACTGTTTACGCTTCTTTTGTGCCGGTCTGTGCAACAACAAGTTTCGTTTGTGCTCAATTCGGCTCAAAATTATGCGACATTAAATTTTGGTTGTGTGTGAAGCTAGCCCGCCCAAGGGCGGCAAAACCGACCAAAACTAGTGCAATCGTTTGTGCTTCATTTGTACCGGATTGTGCCACAAAGTTTCGTTTGTGCTCAATTCGTCGCAAAATTATGCGACATTCAATTTTGGGCGTGTCTGAAGCTGCTCCTCCCCAGCCCCACAATGACAGATTAAACGACAAAAACTAGTGAAATCGTTTGTTGTTCGTTTGTGCCGGATTGTGCTGCAAAATGATTCGTTTGTGCTCAATTCGTCGCAAAATTATTCGACATTGAACTTTTGGGGGGCAGTTTCACACTGAAATTTGCCGAAAATTTCAATTTCTTAAGGAAATCTCTGCTCAATTCCTCGCAGAGATATACGATAATTATTTTCCTTGGGGGTGCCAGCTTCACACTCGATATCTAGAAAAAAAAAATATTTTGAAACCGAAATGGCGTTAATCGTTTGTGCTTCGCTTGTGCCGGATTGTGCCAGAAAAAGTTTCGTTTGCGCTCAGTTCGTCGTAAATTATGCGTTATTCAATTTTTGGGTGGCAATTTCACACTGAAATTTGCCGAAAATTTCAATTTCTTAAGGAAATCTGCTCAATTCCTCGCAAACATATGCGATATTTATTTTCTTTGGGGGAGCCAACATCACGCTTGATATCTAGAAAAAAATATTTTGTAAACGAAATAGCTTCAATCGTTAGTGCTTTCCTTGTGCCGGATTGTGCCACAAAAAGTTTCGTTTCTGCTCAGTTCTTCGCAAAATTATGTGATATTATATTTTGACTGTGTGTGAAGCTGGCCTTCCCAAGGACGGAGAAAACGACCAAAACTATTGCAATCGTTTGTGCTTCGTTTGTGCTGGATTGTGCCACAAAATGTTTCTTTTGTACTAAATTCGTCGCAAAATGATGCGACATTCAGTTTATTTGAAGGGACAGCTTCAGACGCAAATTCGCCGAAATTTGAATTTCGTAATGACTTATCCCAATCATTTGTGCTTCGTTTCAGCCGGATTGTGGCGTAGAAAGCTTGTTTTGTGGTTTTCGTTGCAAAAATATGCGACATTATATTTATTGGGGGTGGCCTCTTTACAGTCTTCCCCTAAAACCATTGAAACATATCGTATTTCGGAACGTATGATCCAACTAACAAAAATACGATAATTTTGAGTTTGCTCCAATCTCTTTATAATGGAAGAGGCAACCTTGCTCTGCTAGTGTTGACACTTGTGTATAATTTTAGAATTTATTTTCTTTTATTTATGGCCTAAGGGATCTAGGGCTCAGGCCAGGATATGGGAGGGGAAATGATTTAGGAAGATATCGGCCAGAGCCTATGTTGAAAGTGCCATCCCGGCATTTGCCTGCTGTGACAGGAAAACCCTGGAAAAACTCACTCAGGATGGTCGGCCGCTGGGATCGAACTCCCGATTGCTACGACAACGCTCTACCACTGAGGTACGGTCCGGTGTATTACTTTAAAATTAAGAGTTTGTATGAATCAGTTAGTTTGTTACGTAATAAGAAGTAAAGCAAGAAGAAGAAGTTTGTGGTCGGCAAAAACGTAGGTGACAATGTGATTCAAATAAAGAATTGTTCTTTAATTCTATTGTTGTTAATGCATGCTAAACGTAGGTACGTGAAGTTGGCCCAACCACATAAAGCTTTTAAGACTAAAACCACACCAAAATTTTGTACATATTTTGTGCTAATTTATGCACACTATTCCATATTTTGTGCACGATCGGTCTAGCCCAGAAATTGAAAACAATGTGGTTGGGCCAACTTCTCGCTGGCCCAACCACATCAAGCTTTCGGAATAAAAACCACTCCAGGATTTTGTGCATAATTTGTGCTAATTTGTGCACTATATCCCATATTTTGTGCACGATCGGTTTAGCCCAGAAATTGAAAACAATGTGGTTGGGCCAACTTCACGCTGGCCTAACTACATCAAGCTATCGGAATAAAACGCACTCGAGGGTTTTGTGCATATTTTGTGCTAAAATGTGCACACTATCCCATATTTTGTGCACGCTCGGTTTAACCCAGCAATAGAAAAATAGAATTGGCTTTAGCCCAGAAACAAAAAAAAATTGGTTCAAAATCACCATGCCACAACCACACATAGCTATCGAAATAAAATCACTCCGGGATTTAGTGCATATTTTGTGCTGATTTGTGCACACTATCCTATATTTTCTGCAAGCTTAGTTTAGCCCAGAAATCGAAAACAATGTGGGTTGGCCAGTTTCACGTTGGCCCAAGTACAACAAGCTATCGGAATAGAAGCCACACCACGATTTAATGCACAGTTTGTGGTAATTTATGTGCACTATCCCATATTTTGTGCACGCTCAGTTTAGTCAAGAAATAGAAAACATGGTAGTATATTAGCCCAGAAATTGAAAACAATGTTGTTGGGCCAACTTTACGCTTGCCCAACCACAATAGGTTATCGCAATAAAAATGACTCAGGGAATTTGAGCATATTTCATGTTAATTTGTACACACTATCCCATTTTGTACACGTTCGGTTTAGCACAGTAATCGAAAAAAATAGGGTTGGCTTTAGCGCAGAAGTAAAAAAATGGTGTTTCGTTCAACGTGACCCTGGCACATCAAGCTATTGGAATAAAACCACTCCAGGATTTATTACATATTTTGTGCTAATTTGTGCACGCTATCTTATATTTTGTGCAAGCTCAGTTTAGCCAAGAAATTGGAATCAATGTGGTTGGTTCAACATCACGCTGGCCCAAGCACATGAAGCTTTCGGAATAAAGACCCCATCAGGATTTTGTGCATATTTTCTTGCTAATTTCTGCCTACTATCCCATATTTTGTTCACGCTCAGTTTAGCCCAGAAATGGAGAAAAATTAGTGGTATGTTTAGCCCAGAAAACGAAAACAGTGTAGTTATGCCAACTTCACGCTGACCCAACCACAACAAACTATCGAAATAAATACCACTCCCGGTTTTTTTTTTTTTGCACATTTTGTGCTAATTTGTGTTCACTCTCCCATATTTTGTGCATGCTCGATTTAGCCGAGAAATATAAAAAAATAAGTTTGGGTTTAGCCGAGACATAAAAAAAAACAACGTGGTGGTTAGTTTAACATCACCCTGGCCCAACCACACCAAGCTATTGGAACAAAAACCACTCCAGGATTTAGTGTATATTTTGTCCTAATTTGTGCACAATATCCAATATTTTGTACACGCTCAGTTTAGCCAAGAAATCGAGACAAATTCAACATCACGCTGGTTTAACCACAAGAAGCTCTGGTAATACAAACCACACTTGGATTTAGTGCATATTTTGTGATAATTTGTGCACACTATCTCATATTTTGTGGACGCTAGGTTTAGCGCTGAAATCGAATGCAATTTCGTTGAATCAACTTTACGCTAGCCCAACCGCAACAAGCTACTGGAATAATAATCACACTAGCATTAAGTGCATATTTTGTGCCAATTTTTGCACACTATCACATATTTTGTGACCACTCGGTTTTGCTTTGAAATTGAAAGAAATATGGTTGGGTACACTTCACGCTGGCCCAACCACAACAAGCTATCGGAATAAAATCCACTTCAGGATTTAGTGCATATTTTGTGCTGATTTGTGGACACTATCACATATTTTGTGCACGCTCAGTTTAGCCTAGAAATCGAGAATAAAGGGTTGTGTTTAGCCCAGAAATTAAAACAAATGTGGTTGGCTCATCATCTTCCTCGCCAAACCACATCATGCTATCGGAATAAAAAACACTTCAGAATTGTGTGGATATTCTGTGGTAATTTGTGCACACTACCTCATATTTTGTGCACGTGCGGTCTAGCCCAGAAATCGAAAGCAATGTGGTTGGATCAACTTCACTCTCTTCCAACCACAACAAGCTTTCTCGAAGAAAATGCCAATATAACTTTTTTTTTTTTGCAAAATTTTTGCAAATAAATTGTGCATTTCTTATGTAAAAGAATGATACTCAGCAAACTTCTATTTTAAACATTTAGGCATCTTCGAAATGGTTTTAAAAATCCATGCTGGTAAATGGCCGCCATAATATTATTTTTCCCTGTAATTGGAGAACTAGCCGTTCGATTTATTTTATTTCTTTGCTAAGTTATTTCGTTTAGAAGTAAGTATAAACCTCAGTTAGCTTTTTGTTTTTGCCCAAATAGTTATTTTAAGCGTTGTAGGCTAGGGCTGAATGATTTTCCGCCCACGTTTTAGAAAATGAGAGCCGAAACCAGTTTTCTATCGTTTCCGATTGTCATATTGAAAATGAGCAATTGGGAGTTACCTGTCCACTGGTAAACTTAACACACGATGATACGATACTGATAAGCCAAGGTGAAATAGAAAGTAAACCATTTTATTTTAACGGGTTCTTCAGTAAATGTAACGGCCTAAAGTAATTGAAATGGTTTCCTTTGGGCTCGAGAATGTCTACGGGTTACAGATGTACAATTTTGATCCTTATAAGTATCAAATGCTATCAGCTGTGCTATGTGATACTTAGTTCTGATGTGTTAGTTATTTTAGAATATAAATAGGCATTACCTATTTAAACTTCTGGAAAAATACACACATCAGTGAAAGAAAGCCCGAAAAATAAATCGAAATATGTGAACAGGTAATTTTAAATATTTATAATATAAAGTTTAAAAGTTAAATAATATTAGATATGAAATCTACAAGAAATACAAAATAGTATGCATAATAAGCCTTTTAGGTTTACAGGTTAATGATTTTACCCCAAAACTTGTTTCAACATTTTCCGTTGGGAATTAAATTATGTACAATTTACCGTATCGCAATAGGACAATTCACTAAAATAGTTATAGCCAAAAGACTGATTTTGGCTGCTGTTTTCCCATATAGGGTTCAGAGAGTATGCTGCTAACGCTGACAACGCATAAAATAATTAATTCGTTATAATTTGCATTTAGAGACTTAAATTATGAACAGCTAAAAACGAAAATTAGGATCATTTAGTCAATAGGTACAGTTTCATATCTTTATACGACAATTTACTCAGTGTGAATGCCGCCAATACATACAACGCCTAAAATAATGTGTGAGATATAATTTATGTTTGGGGAATTAAATTATAATCAACGTAAGAAAACAAAAATTACAACAGGACCATTAACTCAAAATTTTTAGCCAAACAACTTATTTTTCAAAGTTCATGCTACCAATGTCAACAAAGCTTAAAATAAATAATTCGTACACACTAAATCAAAAGAGCGGAATTTTCACTCTTTTTAGAGCTCCTTTCTGAGCGGAATTTTCGATCAAAAAAGAGTGGTTTCTAACAAAACATTATCGCGTTGGATGGAAAATGTACTCTTTCTAGATGGAATTTCGCTCTTTTCGATGTAATTTATTTGTCCACTCTTAAAAGAGCGGTTGTCTATTGTGTCGTCAAAGGTGAAAGAGCGATTTCTCATCTTTTTAGAGTGATTTGGTTCTTCAATTTCTCATCGTTTAGGACTGAATTTTCTCATCTTTGTAGATCGGTTTGAATTCCACTCTTTTTAGAGCGTTTTGCAATGCATCATGGGCATGGGCACTAGCCAACATTGGTCTTCGCCATTTGTAAAAGCAAAGGCTATCAAAAGACTAAGCTATACGGTGCAATTTGTAGCGTTAAGTATAGTTAAAAATGAGAAAACAGAACTTTAAAACTTTTCTGTTAGCAAAATACACCAAAAAACGTCAGGAGTAAGATATGTACGTACAAGAAATCTTTCAACGTTGTAATCAAGTACCTGACGAGACGAAAGAAACAGTTTCGAGGACGCATTCTCGCACTTGGACCCTTGGTTGAGGGGTTAACGCGTTGGATAGCTGATCGAACTGTACCGGTTTCAAATCTCCTCGAAGTTTAGCTTTTACTCATTTTCATTGCTAAGTACAGTACTTTTCTTTTTAGTACATATGAATGCTTCCTTTCGCACTTTTGTACATTTTAATGCGTCGTTTTCATGTTCACAAGATGTAAATTGTATCTGAATAGATGGAAATTTATCTATACAAATACAATATCTAGGTTTCCATTGAAATGGACTACCACAGATTTTCGCTCTTTTTTCGAGCTTAAATTTCTCATCTTTGCTCCGATGAAAATTCGCTCTAAACGAGCGGTCACTCTTTCCGCTCGATTTGAGTGGAATCCGCTCTTTTGATTTTAGTGTGTAAAAATGTACATTTGTGGAATAAAATGATGAGACTTAAGAAACAGAAAATTAATCTAGGATTGCTCAGTTAAATGTTATAGCAAAAGAAAACAACATAATTTTTGAGGCCATATTCCAATATAGTGACTCAGTTTGCACCTTTCTAATGGTTACAACACTTAAAGTAACTAGTTATAATTTATTTTCATACCAAATTCAATGCTTTCACATTACCTATATGTATCTCGGAGGTAAACGGCACTACCTCTTTCTTGTTAAAATCGTGCTGAGAAATTAGTTTTGTAGATTTGAGCACGATCTTCTTGGATCTTCATTTGTGTGGGCGACCGGCGCACAGTGAAACAAAAACCCTGAAACCACGGCGAAATTAATACTTTCTGAAGACTAAACGTTGGTTGTATCTTAGTCAGAGGCTTATACAGCGAATACGTTTAACAACGCAACGCAGCTATTGTCCGCTTGAGCTCTCGCTTGATTCACGTATCTTCGCCCGCCATTCGGCCCGTGCTCCTCCGGTTACTTTAGGCCACACGTTGAACCCTAAAACTAAAAAATAATTGAAAGTACATATTTGAACACCAGGGTATGGCGGACGTATTCAAGACCCATGATCATTATTACTGTATTAAAATTCGTTGAAAGAAATATAAAATTATTCAGCAATAAACCTTAAGGAGCAAAGTTATCATCGGATATCCACGTGTCGACTGCCGAGAGGAGAAAGATAAGTGAAGCACAAGGTCGGCCGACAAGCGCTGCGTTGCTTTGCTTGCCTGTAGGTGCTATCTGCTTTACATTCACGTACTGTACGGGATATAGATGTTTCATCTTGACGAGAGCGCTAACAAGTTGCTTATATTAGAGGACATTTCTTTATAAGTTCGGCTATCGTGAGGTAAATTAAATGGGTTTATGAGGTCTCCTCAGATAGAAAAAAAACAGTGTTTCTTCCAGATGTTATTCAGGCGGCTCGTGGGCAACCCACGAAAATGATAAATAATGCATATTGACTCTAATGTGCTAAAATAGTAAAACAATAATATTCCTTTACCATATGTTGTACTTCCTTAGTTACCCTCAAAATAACATGAACAATGTTTATCGAATATATTATAATATGCGTATTTCCGTATGTGTATAAGTAGTACACGTGTTAACACTAATTCTTACCAGAAGGTGGTTGTTAACCCCCGGGAGGCAAAATCACCCCTCAAGCATCCCTGAAAGGAACGGTGAAAACGAATGCTGTTGATTAGATCAAGACTACCTTGCTTGTTTCTGAAGCAAATGCAATTTCTAGGCATTGCATAAAAATAATTATCAACACTATTAACAAAACGCAAGAAACATGTGTCAAAGCACATAAAAAAACGTAATCAAAATGGGGAATTAGTTAACTTTGTGAGAAACAAGAAACTTGCAATAATGTTTCCAGGCATTCATTTGCAAATTTTGTC